>JAODKM010000118.1:16697337-16721156 GCA_026780845.1 Petrocephalus sullivani
GAATAGGTGTCAACGCGAAAGGCCGACTGGCCCCCGCCCCCCCCCCCCAAGCTGTTGTCATTAGCAAGTCCCACTCTGGAATGCCAACTCCCAGACTGACGTGTTGTTCATTTTAATGGATTTTTATATCAGACTTTACCTTCCACCTGGCATTCAAACTCCAATACTGTGCATAATTGCTTCCCTTCTCTTTATTCAGTTCTCTCTGTACCCACTTTATTTACTTCAGAACTAACATTCACCAACCACAAGGGTGAATTTTTATTGTTTTATCCACCTGGCCACCAGATCCCTGTAGAATTGGAGCGTGAGTTTAGTTCACAGAAACCAGAAACGACCAGAAACCAGCCAGGTAAAGGGTGGAGGCAGCTTTCTAATGTCAGAGATGGCCGGAAGAAGCCCTTCATTAATGACAAACGGTATAGAACCAGTATAAAAAATATTATTCACATATGCGCCCCCATAAATTGAGAAACGAGTGCAACAAAAAAATTGCAGTGATTTCTTAATTTTTCCCCAGAGCTGTATGTGCTGTGTAAGTCTTCTGAACGGAATACTCCTCAAAAACACTTCAGGGCAGTCTTTCCGAGTCGGTGCTTGGGGGCCCCGGGGGACCCCCGCATTGCTGCTCCCTCAAAGCTGCCAGTGGGGGGGTTCCCCGAGAACCGGCTTGGGAAATACTGCTTCAGGGGACCTTCAGTGCACAGACAATGCATTTCCTTTGTAAATGTATGCGGTGAGGCTGCTCATTTCCCTGCACAGCCTTGTGCTGCATAAGCTGTCGGAAGATGGATGGATGGCTGTCTGTTTTTAAATGAATATAACTAAAATAGCAGCACATGCATTAACAAATGCATTGCAAATGCAAGCTGTAGTTCCAGACTTCAGCAGGGAAAAGTTCATTATTACACATATTTTGTGAAATGGAATTACTTTGTCTAGCATAGATGTGTGTTTTTAGCCATTCCTGTAAACTACCTAAAATCTTTCAGAAGTCGACCACATCTATATGGTGTTATTTTTGTGTTTTCATGCCAAGCATTGGTATAAATACATTCTAAGTATAGTTTTTTATTGGTAACTTAAGAAAAAATTAATACATAGTATAATCTTGTATTATAAAGTTCCCAGTTTCCGCTTTATTTTACATTCCACACCAATTGTAAAACAAGTTCTTCCCTTAAAAAAACAATTCAGTTAGTTAATTACTGAGGCACTATTCAAATGGAATGGTCATAATTGACTGAAAAACAATGGACCTGTGATATTTTTTTTCTGTTTTCCACAACCATTCCCTGAAGCGCATGTGACACGGATGAAGGCTGACTGACTGAAATTGCTTTCCTGAGGTCATTTTGGGGTCATCTACTCAGAATATGCTAACAGGATAAACCACAAGGACACATTTTTTATTACAAAATAAAATTGTTAAGAACAATTTGGCAGTTTCTTACAATAAAACTTTCGAAAAACAATTTCACCAAAGACCAAAGGTGTATGATTCAAAAACTTTGTGCGAAAAGAGTTATATATGGTTCTGTTAGTCTAATATGAGAGAATATGCGTCAGAACACTGCATAGCTAAAAGGTGGGTGCTGTGGCCGGTCCTTGGGGGGTCACCTTGGCCAGGCGGAACTCCTTGCGGGAGCAGCATAGGTGGAAAGAGGCACAGGTGGAGTTACAGCAGGGCAGGAAGCGGCAAATGCTCACCCTCCACAGGAACCAGCCAGGAGACCAGCAGCACCAGCACATCGCAAGCATGCCGACCAGCAGTCCCAGAGTTATGTACAGCATCAGCCAGAGAACATCAGTCTTGGAATCTGTGAGTCATAAACAGGTGCAGTCTTACGATGATAATATGATTATGAGTTGCTTGAGAAGTATGTGAAATTGAAAGTGTTCTTTGGGTAATTATATTTGATCCAGCACTGGATAATGCCTGTGGAATGAGAGTGCTGTTATGGTTCCCTACATACAGCCCCCATATTGGACCCATTCCTTGGAATGGCACCACTATGAAAAACTCTTCACAGACAGTTAAAAAAGAAAGAAGGGGATTTTTTTCAGTAAAACATAGATATTGGTCTGGGTTCCTGAATGCTGGAGTATTCCTGAAATTGATGACAAGCTCTTTGGTTTTGTTCATGTCAAAGACCTAACGTACTCCCCATAGGTTCATCATTGTTACTGATCAGGCCCATAATGAAGGCATGATCAGCAAATTCTACAACTAAGTGTGAAGAAGAAGTACATCAGAAAGGGTTCAGTACACTATCCTGCAGGGTGCCACTGTTAAGGATTAGGTACAGGGTTTATTTCCGAATCACACGTCTAGAGTCCATATGCATATTAAAGGGGTCATTCCCAAGTGCTGTAACCTGGCAATAAGCCTTGTTGGGATCACTAAGTTAAATGCTGTAGTCTATAGGCAGTAACCTAACTGTAGAAGTCTGTAGAAGCACCAGCAATTTGGTCACTGCAGGCTTTCAGGATAGATCACTGAGACTCTGTATGGACCAGCTGCTTTGAAAGTATATTTCTTCTTAAGTTCTTCCCCTTCCTTCACATGCAGAACAGGCAGTACTTCATCACTTACAAACAGGAGTGCCAGAGATTAGAGCACAAATGGAAATCTGCAGGGTTAGTGGCGCTGTTGGCATGGTCAGACAGCCTGCAACAATGCAAGCAAGCCCTATATAAGGCACATTCACCATACTAGTCTAACCTTAATGGTCATAACAGAAGTAACCCACACTGTCATTTTAAGATAATAGCTTATTTAACAGGTAAGGCTGCTACCAAGTAATATTGGTAGTGAACATTTTCAAACATCACATTCAGAACAAGATGAAATGACTCACAAATAACTCTAATCCAAAAACAATGGTCACTAGGGTGTCTCTTTTTTTCAAGTTGTTCATTTTGTTGGTTTGACCCCCCCCCCCCCCAGAAATTGTCTGTTTGGTGAGGAAGCACAGATTGGAAAGTTTCATTCAGATATCTTAACATTTAGGGGTAGCTCAGTCAGTCCAAAGTTAAATACAAGGAGTGCCGAACAGAGTGCACACCTATACAGAGTGCACACCTACACACTTTGTAGCATGAATATGACAGCCAAGCAGATGCTTGATTGTTACTTAGTTACTGTGTTTAATTGAAGAATTTGATCAGGATGATACTGTTTCCTGTTTAATGTTTACATTTGGTAGCCGACAACATAGCTGTTTTTTTCATGCTTGCTCCTTTGATCTCATCATCTTGTGTCCTGATGTATGTTTTGTTTTGTTGCCGTTTTGGTACAAAAAGCACTGAAAATATATGCAGATCAAGCGGTTTTTCTGACTTATCAGGCTCAGAACATTATAAATGAAATAGCTCAGTTTGCACAGTGACAGTGTGTTGAACCGGTTCACAGAATAAGCGTGGGTTCGTCGTGTACTTGCAGGTATGGCTTCTGCAACATGTAGCAAAAGCAGAAATGCAGCATGTTTGTTAGGAACGTACGTTGAAGAAATTAGCGGTTTGATGTTACCATCAAATGGCCAGGCTCTGGGACACTTCCTTTATCTACACGCAGAAGAAAAGAAGACGGTCTGTGAAGCATCAGCATTGTTCACAAAGCTCAGACTGCCACAAGGATTCCTACAGCTGCCAGCGTCACGGTGGCCAGAGAATCACGATTCTTCGGCCGCTGCCCGTACTGTTGTCAGAATCAATGATCATGCAGAGAGAGGAGTAGCTCTGATACAGAAGTTTTCAGGAAGCCTGACCAAATGGGAGGAGCAACTGCAGTTTCTACTGCAAGTAGTGGCTGAGAACCGCAAGCGATATCCAAAAGTTGTCAAGCATGCACTGACTGATCCAGCTGAAGCCACAGCAACATCAACAGCCTATCCCGGTATTGACAGCTATCAGCAGTACCACTGAAATGCTGGTTGCTGATAAACACAAGACATTTAGCACAAACACTTGAACAGTGTCATTACAGCTGCAAAATTTGATAAGTGCTTTGTGCTGAAGCACTGCAATTATACTAGTGTTTTGATGCCGATGTCTGTGTTTGCGTTCAAAACACCTGTAATTGATAGTGGTATATGTGGTATATCAGTGAAACTGTTTTGTGTTGCATCAGATTATTATCAGTTTTGATTTAGCTTTATTAAAACATGTGTTATCCTTGTATTGTACAGTCGAAGCTTTTGGAATCGCAATCGAGTCAAAATATCATAATTATGAAGTTTGGGGTACTTGAGCAACCCCTAAATATCAAAATATCTTCATGAAAATTTACACATTTACACTTGATGGACGCTTTTGAGGGGGATTGAAATTTATTTTTACCTGCAAATATGGGACACCCTAATGCTCACACACTCTCAATGTTTTTGAATTAATCAATGAACAGGAATGAAAAACAATAATAACTAAAACTAAACCAACCACTTGTGCACTGGAGCAAATCCCCGCTCGGCTTCTTCTTACTCGCCATTTTCCTCTATCACATAGACTTGAATTTGATGTTTGGTTATGTGGAATGGTGTTGTAGTACTTAAAATCCAATTGGACTAATTAGTATCAATTTATTCAAGTGTGAAATACCTGTACTCTGTCTATGTCACTGGGCAAATACGGAGGACCACAGGGCTCAGTTCTTAGTCCTTTATTGTTTTCTCTCTATATGCTGCCATAGGGTAACAAAAGGAGAAAATCTAATGTTAATTATCACTCCTATGTTTGACGATACCCAAATGTATATTTCAGTTACAACTAATGACACCAAATCTATTGTCATTTTGGCTAATTGCTTTATCGAAGTAAAGCCCTGGATGACGCAGAAAAGCAAGCCGCTGTTGTTTGGAGGCAAGTCCGCAGACGGGAATGCTGTCATCTCCACACTCTGCTCTCAGCAGCTCGGCCCGTAACCTAGGCGTCACCATGGATACAAGCCTCTCATTAAAATCGCATATGGGTGTGCTTCCTATAGCTGCCTAACATTGCCAAATTACGACCATTCCATTCTATTCAAGACACTGAGAAATTGATACGTGCCTTTGTATACAGTAGGTTTGTCTGCTGTAATGCTCTGTTATCGGGGAGCACACAGCACACACCACACATTTTCCAGTGTATTCAAAATGCAGCAGTTTGAATTGTCTCCAGGAACAGGAAGTTTGAACACATAACCCCTGCCCTAAGTTCCTTGTACTGGATTCCTGGTAGGTTCAGGACTGACTTCAAAGTTCTACTGCTTACATATAAGGTACTTCAAAGGTCTAGAACCTGCATACCTAACAGAACGCCTTCAAGTTTACAAGCTGCATTGTCCACTCTGAACATTGTATGCAGGTTTCCTTGTCATTCCAAAAGTGACAGGTGGTGGCACAGCATTCTGCTACAGGGCTGATATATTGTGGAATGGTTTGCCAGCTTTATGTTTGGGATGCCAATTCCATCTCAGTCTTTAAATATTGCCTGAAGACCTATTACTTCAATGAAGTTTACCCACAACTTAACACACTGTAATGATGGCTGCTGGCGCTGCTGTACATGCCATTTTGATCTAGTGTGCCTGTCATTTAATGTGTCTGTACATGTTTAGACCTCCCATGCTCTCTGCCTTCCTTCCCACAATTCCACGCTGGAGTTCTGGTGACACTGTGCATGTGACCAACTGTAACATCGTGCGTGCAGATTTCAACCTGCCAGCCTACATAGGTTCATTGATGGCCTTCAGCTTTGATCTGGATCAGAGCTTACGCCTAGCTTTAAGCAAGCAAGCCCACTCAGTCCCCTTTCCTTTTCTCTAATGTTGGCATGGCCAGAGGGGTTGGGCAGCCAGCTGACCATGGACCCCCCCCCATTTTTTCTTTTTCTTTGGTTCCTCTCCTCCATTGTCATTGTCTTTCTTTCTTTCTTTCTTTCTTTTTCTTTGTCCACCCCATTTCACTGTTTTTGTAGTGTTCTGTCTTAATGATGCTGCAATATATCACAACACACCCATGTAAAGCACCTTGGGCCGACTCTGTTGGGAAGGGCGCTATATAAAAATAAACTAAATTGAATTAATATCCGAGTTAATATAATAATGATTTAAAAACATTGTGCAGGCCATCTAAAAGCATCTAAAGCAGTGGTTCTCAAACTTTTTACACCCACTGCCACCCAGAATATATTATGTTCCTTAGGTACGTGTGGTGAAAAAGTTATCATGAGGGGCAATATAAAATAAATGAGTAAGTTTAACACAACCTTTAAAGATTCTGTTGAATGTCTACGAGGTCTTAAAAAATAATAGGCATTTAAAAAACTGCAATGTGGGCTACATGGCCAAGCTGAGAGCAGCGTCATAAATCTTTTTGTTACCCTGCTTTGTCTGCAGCCTAACCATACTATCCCGATAATCGTCACTCAGTCCCTGTCAGTCTCCGACACCATGTTAATTATCTGAAATTGTCAAATACCTATAATATGGTCAAGTTGCATAACCAAATGTGGAACCGTGAAACTGCTCAGCAACTGAAAATCTCTTTACACTGGACACTATTACATCCTACAACAGTTACTGAAGATCTGTGCATTATCACAAAAATGGTAAGGAAATGCAGCAACGTGAAGCCCCAGCTCAATTCCAAACTCAGGCACCGATGCAACAAGAAGGAGGAGGCTTTCACAAGTGTGAACTGCGACAGAGATCCAAGCTGCCAAAGAATCAAAACTCCAAAAGACTTCAAGAGCAGCCATCACAAGATCATCAGGACCTCTCTTCCATCCATCCAGGACATTGCACACAAACTCTCTCTCAGTAGAGGCCATAACATCATCAGAGACTCTGCCCACCCCCACCGTGGACTGCTCTCCCTGCTGTGTTCTGGGAAGAGCTTTTCAAGCATCTGGACCAGGACAGTCAGATTCTGTAATAGTTTTATTCCTCAAGCCATTAAACTCCTGAACTCTCAATAACTCAGTAACTCATGGCAGCCCCTCCCCACTTGCTACCCCACACCCCGCCTCTCTCCATACATGCACAAGTCACCTTCATGGAGCTGTTATTAATTTTACTATATTTTAACTCTATTTTAGATTTTATATTTTTTAAAGTTTAAGATTTCAAGTATTAATATATTGTACTAGGCTGATGATGAGTAAATGCAACAGAATTTCGTTCTGATGTGCACAGAGTATGTTTATATATGACAACAAAGTAGCTATTCTATTCTATTCTATCTTCTAGCAGCGACACATCTACGTGGAAACGCCACTAATGTACTAAATAGAAAAAAAGGCTAGAGAAATTACCTTGAGTTGCCCAGTCAACTAAATGTGTACTATAGACATTTTGAAAAACATTTCCCACCTCCTCTCCATTCACACCTTTAGATAATAAGGAGCATTTCATCTATTCATCCCCATGCCATCTATTCACCCCCCATTGCTGACCATCTCTGAAAAGGAGGTTAATCACCTCTTCAGAAAACAAAACCTCAGGAAAGCCACTGGCTCTGACGGAATCTTCCCTGCCCCTCTCAAACACCGTGCAGATGGACTCTCTCCAGTGTTTACTGAGATCTTCAGTCAGTCTCTAGGTCTGGGTATTATTCCTGTCTGCTTCAATTCCCCCACTGTTCCCAAGTCGCTGACGATCACAAGCCTCAGTGATGATTGTGGGCCTCATTCTAACATTTCTCAGATCTGTGACTGATGCCTCTCTCCATCCCCTACGACACTGAGCCAATAGATCAGTACATGATGCAGTGAACACGGGACCATGGTCTTCAAAACCTCTGCTCCCAAAGGACACCCTAGGCTTTCTCCCCAGGTGAGAGGGCAAGTCATTCATCCTGATGAATACATTTGCAGTAAATTATTATTACACATTGATATAACTAACACAAGCCACATTTCCTTATATAATTTTATAATATAATTTCTTTTTATTGAACTTCCATCCATTTATCCTATGCTGGGTGCTGGGTTCGGAGCCCACCCCAGACGCTGCGAGTAAAAGGCAGGGAATAACCCAAGATGGGGCACTAACCCATTACAATGCATAAACACCATTTGCACCTACAGGCAATCTGGCAACTACAATTAACCTTAGCATGCTTATGGACTGTGGGGGAAACTGGAGTACCTGGAGGAAACCACATGATGACACAGGGAGCAACTGCACCCACGTAAAGCCATGAGGGAGACTCAAACTTATCACCTCCCATACCATAATCCCCAGATGGTTGAGAGAGAAGCTCGCTGATCTGAACCTGCTGTCTTCGATCTATAGATCACTGACTTTCTGATGGATAAAAAACAATGTGTATGTGTGAACATGCATGTTAGATTCCCTGACCTCTATGTATGTCATATCCCCTGACCATAAATACAGCACCACTCTGTCTAAAAGGCCATTGGCTGCAACTTGCTCTCAATTCAGGAACTTTATATATCCAGGATAAGTTAGTGTGCTGGGAGGATCATTTTTGATCCTTCTCATCTTGGTCACCACTGGAATTATTGTTCCTTTGCCATACACGCCTTACGCTTTAGTGACATATTGTATGTAATCTATGGAATTGCGTTTTTATTGTTTAGTGTATTGTATATTGAAATGTATAGCGTGCAGTATATTTTGTGGTCTAGGTAATATCCTCACAAGTAAATGTTTTGTGTATTGTCATTTGTTAACAGTGTTCTAGTAACACATAATGGGAATAGTGTTCCGGGTTTTAGGCTTATAAATTGAGAAGCAAGGGTACATATTACATATATTACCAATATAATCTCTGTAACATGGCTGTTTTCAAAACATGCTAAAAAATTATAACTTCAATGTTTTTCACATTTGTCTGATGATTAGAAACTGCGGTCTAAAGTACTCTTTTCCCTGTCAGTAAAAGATCGGGGATCTGCAGTCAATGAAGACTTACCTGTCACTGAGTCTGGCTCAAGACCCGTGTCTGGTGTCCCGCAGCTTTGGTTGGCAGGTGGCATCAGAGGACGGTTGGTGGGTGGGTAAGCTGTCACCTCGGACTTTCGAGTTTGAGCAAATAATTCTTGGCCTTTTAAAGAACACATCAAATAATCTTAAAATGCCTTCTGTTAAAATAAGAAACATTAAAGTAATAAAAAGTGATCCTGTTTGTTTGAGGAATAAAAATATCTATAAATATCGCCTTACAGTCCTGTACTGTTTAAGTGGTTGAATGATGGATGGTTGGATGTAAAGGTCGAGTCCTTCAAAGATCTTAAAAATCTTGCAGTTTGAGTGAATTCAGACTGCTTTATCGACTTTAATTATGAGAAGAAGACTTGATGATGAAAATGACTAGCCACAGAGTTGAGAAAAAAGTTTTAAATTCGCCCCACCTATTTAAAAGTCTCACTTATTGAAAACTGTATACAGTAATAATATAACAATGTGTTTCTTGCTTTGAGAACTTTAAGTATGCACACATATATTAAACATACTATACACCCCCCATTAAATCATCATTGTCATCTTCAAAAAAGTCATTATATAAGCATACTATCCTATGACCACTGTTGCATATATTTCTGTTGTTATTTGTTGCATGATTTTCATGCATATCTAAACAAAATTAGGATTGTCCATTCTAGCCAGCCTGATGAGTCATGGATTAGTATTAGTATAATTAGTATTAATAATATCTTCCAATATGCATATGACTCCTTAGTTCTTAAGAAATCCATCTCTTACCTAATCTAATGGATGTGAAATCCCCGACAAAGTCTACTCTTGGCTGAGTTCCCCTAGTCACCAGTCTCAGTGTCAGATAGTTCCCAGTGGAGATGACAGGACTGGGCAAACTCTTTCCACATAACGGTGGTCCGATTGGTGGAGAGCCCTTGCTTTTTCCATCATAGAACTGGACGTAAGAGCCAGCATGGCAAGGGTCGCCACTGACATCCATAGCATTTAGATCACTGTGGAACCCAAGTCTTGCATGACCTGGAAGAGGGAGGCTCCTGGAGGCCTCTGGAAGCAGTGTTGTAGCGCTGAGGTGGTGCTGGTTGAGAGCAGAAAGCCGTAGCAGGCTGTAGACTAGGAAGAAACGGAAATGGAATTGCACCCTGTCCTTGTCAGACACGGCCTGCATGGTGAGGTGGCAGTCTGTCCCCACGGTAACAAAGTAGTACTTCCGGGAGTCCTGATGAGAGTTCACCATTATCCTATCTCCTTGGATGGTCCGGCCACACAAGTCCACAAGATTAACTAGAAGGATATCATTTCAAATTAACTTCACAACACTTTCATCAAACACGACATTTAAACTTAAGTATGATTTTTCATTATTTTACCTTTGATATTGCTAGCAAAAGTGATATTTGGTCAGTTTTTTTAAGGAATCAGTCATGGTAAATTTTAAAATAAGGACCCATTTAAACAGAATCTTTTAACTTAAGACCTGTAAAAGATTGTTTTACTAGGTTTCTGCTTAACTTATAGGTTATATAGGTTTCTTCTCTTATAAACTAAATTCAGGTGCAGGGCATTCATATTGTCAAGATCTCTTTTGTCTTATATGATATTGGTTATTCTGCATGATAAACTGATTACACATACAGAATGTGACGTAAAAATTTGCCAACTAAAGTTAGCAGTAATTATGCAGTTAAAAATGTTGGATTGTGTTTTAATTCCAGGATACCCCCACTGCATGCCCCACCCCGGCTGTAGGCCAAAAGTAGCCGGGGCGATTTATGGCCTCTTCGGGTTTTATTGGTTCAGTTTCCAGGGGCAAAGAACGGACCCCTTAGAAAGGATTTCTTGGAATACTTAAAGAAACATATCAGTAACAAAACCATTCCTCAAAATATCAGTGAGTATATTTATCTGTGCTTTAAAAAAATATTTGGATTAAAAATTTATCACAACAACTTTGAACCTTTGAGAGAAATGGGACCTTTAACCATAAAGTTTGATTTGCAGTAATTTGTAGCTTATTAAGGGAAACATTTTACATCCCACCTGTTGCATGCAAATACAATTAGTTATCTCAAAAACATAACGTTAAGAACATATTTATTTACATTGGCCTATGTAAATACGTTGATATGTTAATTACGTTAGATAACCAATACGTGCTGTTTATCAATAATGCATAACCCTTAGGTACATAGTTTTAAAAACGTATCGTAATGAGTCGTTAAATAATTCAGAGAGTCGTATTCCTGGACAAAGTGAATACGTTTAAGTGACAGGGCCTGCATCAGCATTAGACACGCCGGCTGGATGGATCTCCGGGATACTTACCGGTCTGCATGGCATCTACCTGCAGCGCCAGAAAATGCATCAAAAGAAATACTTTTGACAGGTTCATCAGTTTAGCCATCCTAACATTCCGAAAGTGCACTAGCTACAGATGTATAACGGACTTTTCATCGGAAAATGTTTTGCTAATTTTACTACAAATCTTGTTCTCGGCCCATTATACTCGCAGGATATACATACATTTAGTATAGCTGTGAGCAAAAATACTAATAATACTTTGTGATGTCGCCCGTTAGAGGTCCCGTCGGCTCGATGCCTGTGCGCATTTGGGACTTTTTGTCTTTGTGCAAAGTGCGCGAGTCACCGCGTTTCCATGGCAACGCCTCCCTTGTGTCCCTTTTAAACAGGCGCACAGCGAACACGGACCGGGACACGGACCTGACACGAGCTTTCCACAAGCGGCGTTTTATAATTGATAATGATAGCGACACACCAAAACCACACTTCCCTTTTTCTCTGAAAATAAATGTTCTATTGTATGTGCATGTATGGGAATACCCCCACTTTGTGTCACGGTGACCCTTGCTGAAGATAGGTGGATATAAACGGCTGTTTGTTTTATTTTAGTCATGTCTTAGACAACCTTTAGACGAAAAAATTACTTTCTTTTTCTTTCTTTTCTTTTTGAAAAGAAAAGTTACGTGACATTGGGCTCCTCAGTGCCAGCTGAGCATCGTGTAAATGCCACAGCCTACCGGAGTATTGCTACTGACCGTGTCCATCCCTTCATGACCACAGTATACTCAGCTTCTAATGGCTACATCCAGCAGGATGTCACAAAGCTCATATCATCTCAGACTGGTTTCATGAACATGACAATGAGCGCACTGCTCTCAAATGGCCTCCACAGTCACCACATCTCAATCCAGTAATTACACCAACTGTGTGATGCTCTCATGTGAGTATGGACCAAATAATATATAACATATGGAAATAATATATTAAAAATGCATGACTTCCCATGCCATAACGTGACACATTCATGCACACAGAGTTGTGTGCTGAGCCCCCTTCCTTTTGCCTACAGGGATGTCCAAAGACTGTCAGTGTGGTGGTCACAAAACAATCTTGCCCTGAACTCCTCAAAAACAAAAGGACTCATAAAAGACTTCCGGAAGAATGCAGACCCCAATTATACCTCAATGGGGACTGTGTGGAAAGGGTCCCTGTCTACGGGTTCCTGGGTGGGAACATCACTGAAGATCTCTCCTGGACTATAAACACCACCACAATAGTCAAGCGGGCACAGCAACAACTCTACTTCCTAACTGTCCTCAGAAAAAACATCTGCATGAGAAGCTGCTGTTGTCCTATCGCTGCACCTTTGTGAGTAGGTTGATATACTGTATCTCTGTGTGGTAAGCCAGCCGCTGGGCAGCAGACAGGAGAGCACTTCCCAGAGTCATTAACACAGCCCAGAAGATCATCGGCCGGCCATTGCCCTCTTTGGAAGACTTACGCAGCCCTCACTGTTTTAATAGAGCAGCTGACAAACTGAGGGACCCATCCCACCCTGAACAGCATCTGCTTGACCCAGGCCTGGCCCACCCAATCACAAGACTGCCCCCCCCCCAGCCAAGAGGGGGAAATGTGTTTTTTTATATGTAATTGCCCCACCAAAAATCTTCCTGGCCCAGCCTGTTACCGAGAGCTAGAGCCAATGACCCAATCATATCAAGGACAAACTGACTTAAAAACAAACCAGAGACATACAAAAACTATTTTGGGACTTATGTCACCAGATTCACAGCACTTACACTTACGTCTATAGAAAACTGCACTGACTTTCACTTTCATATTTATACCAATGTTTAAATTTAATTTACATTTTGGTACATATGTATCTCCTAATGCACTCACAATAGGCTGGGCCTCATTGTGAAATACCCTCAAGGGCACATTTAGATTACAACAATTTACATCTTTTTATATACATAGCCGCACAAGTATACTTGCATATCTTATATTTGTATAATATATTATTTTTAGTACTAGTAAATTAAATCTGCAGCTTTATCATTTTTCTATTTATAAATTGATATTTGTTTAACTTGATATTTGTTGTGTTAGGGCTGCTACTTAATTTCAATGAAGTGTGTACAATGACTATAAAGGAACCTTGAGTCTGGAATATTAGAGATAGGGGTGTAACAATACATTTATTTGTATAGATGTATCGAATAAATGGCAAACGATCCGATGCATCGACATGACCACATAAATATCGATCCATGCGTTTTTATTTTCTCGCCTGTTCCAGTGCTGTTTTCATGATCCACTCCGACGTAAACATGATCTGCGCTTTTACGCTGTAGGTGGCGGTATGTAGCATAACGTCCGCAGGCGTCACACTGTAAAAAAAAAAGAGAAACGGATAATGTACTGATGTTTTTTTTTGTTGTTGTTAAACTTTAGTCTCGCTCCCACAATGCAACGCGAAATTCAACTTAAAGGGTAAAACACCTGTGAAAAATTTATACGGAGAATTCCTTCATATTAACACGGTACATTGGACCCTATTTTTACGGCCCCGTTTCGATATGATCATTAGACTTGACTTCAGTTGTAGTGGATCGGCTCTCTTGTCGTACCACGTTAATGCTACATTGGCTTTATATCGCTGTTAGCCACGTTAGGGTCAGGTACCATTTTCCCCAGGAGCGACATTTATTAGCCCATGCCGACCGGAGTCCATCCCTTCGAGGTGGCACTGTAACCTGAAAGTGTTTCTGCGTGTGCTTTATCTCAGATTAGGAGAGCTGAAATTAACCTTTTGTTGGATGATAACCGGCGACTAAAACAAGAACTAGAAAAAGTTAAGATCACGGAAAAGTTTTTCAAAGATGACAGCTTCAAAGTGAGACAGAGTTTCCTCTCTTGGCAGACCTGGCTAAGGCTTACCTGTGCTAGGTAGCGCACCTTCAGAGCGGTTGTTTAGTACGTATACGGTCCTTTCTTCTGAACA
The DNA here is from genome assembly GCA_026780845.1 of Petrocephalus sullivani. Lineage (NCBI taxonomy): Eukaryota > Metazoa > Chordata > Actinopteri > Osteoglossiformes > Mormyridae > Petrocephalus > Petrocephalus sullivani. The sequence continues at coordinate 16,711,590 of JAODKM010000118.1, forward strand.
GGTCGACCAGTTAATTTTTCTTAGAAAAAACCTCTCAAAGAAGACTACTGACATACTTGTTTCACCGTAGAAGTCAGTCATGTTAATCTTCCTCATTCTACATATCTATCCATGCAGTGTTTTTATGTGACTTTATTTTACTTATGGACATACTTTTTGTTACACTTTTGTATTTGTCTGGAGAAGACTTGATTCAAAATAAAAAATAGTCACTATGTTAATCTACATCCATCCAAAGTTCTATTTGTTACGCTCAGCCCCCCCTTCGTGTTTTGTCCCCCGTTTTGCCCTCTGGCGGGGCTTGATTTGCCGCACCTGACCCTCGTTGTTTGCCCAGTGTAATTTGCTGCGCTTGTTTCCCCTGACCAGCTGCCTCTTGTTTGACCCTTAATGTGCTGCCCTATTTTAGTCTGCCCTAGTCCAGTCTCATCCTGTCGGTCTTTGTCCATGCATGTGTGTAAGCGCTATTGCGCTTACTCCTGTTTGCTCCCGTCTGTACCCTAAATAAACGCCCTTGGAAGGGCTAAACCCTGCAGCCTGCAACTATGGGTCGTTCCTCCCGCCGTAAGCGCGACACAATTTTTTTTTACCTTATTGCACTTTATTTTGCTTGTTTTATGGGACATGCTTGACTACACTTTCATTGAAATATAAAGGATTGTGTGAAATTTCATCATTTCCACTACTAACCCGATCGAGTATCGTAGGAATTTCTGAGGTATCAAAAAAATCGAATTGTTGGCTTAAGGAATCGATATCGTATCGTGACGAAAGCTGTGATTTCCACCCCTAATGGGTAGTGCCAGTTATCTTAACTGCTTGCCTTTTGACCGCAGGGAGAAACCTACATGTTACAGGGATGATGTAGATCAGGGGTGCCCAATACGTCGATCGCGAAGGTAGTGCGGGTAGATCGTGCCACATTGAAAAACATTTTTTTAGATGCTACTTGATGGACGTAAAGGGCGGCCAGGTTGCTGCTGCTTAACTAAAGCTTTGTTACATTAGGTTACCATAACAGCTACTTGGATTCTTTCTCTACTAACGTATCTCGGATCACGCGGGTCACCAGGCAGAAAACGCGAATGTATTGCGAGCTAATGCAAAACTCCAGCGAGCAAAGTGACCCAGCTAGCCTTCCGATTTATATCTACTAAAAAGAGATATAAAAATGAGTGGGGGAGCCGGACCAGGTAAGGAACCAAAACGTTACCAGTTCCATGTGGGATGGAATCACATATGATATTCGACCACCATAAATGTATTGAATTGTATTGTGCTGTAAGGGTTCATGCAATGACAAGGTTCACCAGCATTTACTGGTCATTTAAAGTTTACTGAGCATATATACTGTGTGTGTGTATAGACATTTAGCATTTTTAATATGGGTAGATAATTTTGACCTGGTCACTTTAAAAAGTAGCTTGCAAGGGGAGAAAGTGTGGCCATTTGATGTAGATGTTCCACACACAGAGTAAATACCTAAGCATTTGGTATGAGGCAACTATGCTCTCCATTGACTTAATGTGCCACCTGCATGTGAGTTTCATATCTTGTTACGAGTTTTATTAATCCACAGCCTCTAGAGGACACCATTGCTATCCTAGAGATATTATGCATAACTACTCCACAACAATAATTTATTTGTATATTCTTGTTTTTGGTTTTGTGCACTTTTTTAGCCCATTATGACAATTTGGTGTGAATCATGTACTATGCCACATATTTTATGAATAATTCATTCATCTTCCATACTACTTGTAAGGTCCTTCTGACCCTGAAGCATATTCCAGGCAGCACGAGACACAAAACAAGGGAACACTGATGTACTCCAGTTAATACATCATTAATGGATCATGGTGCATGTTCTAACTGTTACTATATTTGTTACTATATCTGTTAATTTTGTAAACCTTTGTGAAGGTTGTGAACTAATGAAGGGACAAGTCATGAATAACACAAGTGAAATGCTGATCTCATGTTTGCTCATCATTAATGAATCATGATGCATCTTTTATCTCAAGTAGTAACTATATTAGTTCATGATTTGTACTTGGGTAACAGTTATTATAAAGTATTTGTATACATGAAACCTCCTGACACTTTGAAACCAGAGCAATGCAGAAATGCAGGGCATTCGTGGTCTGTTATGTGAGAACTTGTTTGTTAACATTCTAAAGGAATGTTGTAGAAGTTTAAGCATAAAATTTTGTTTATAACCAACTTAATTTTAAACATGTCAGATTATTTTTTTTCTGACCAGCATCACAGTTAAGCAGCCCACCAGGAATTGTCCCGAGTCCCCTGATTGGCTGCTTGACTTGTCCATGGGTGGGGGAGTGCCACTGTCACCATCAAGAATAAGTCCTGTTAGGGGTGTTTCCCTTATGACAACAGCTGCTGGGCTGCTGAGGCTACTCCCTGCAGCACGGATGTGGGATCTGTGGGCTCTGATCATCTTTTTGGTGGTCATTTTCAAATCAAACCACTTTTTCGTCGCCTCTGCTGCCGTTCTCATTAGTGTGGCAGGGCTTTAAGTGCATGTCACCTGTCCCCATGCTGGGTCCTTCTCACTCTTTGAAAGGCCACTGGTAAAGTTGCCGAACAATACCTATTGGTTTTACATCCAGCAAAACTTCCACATCATCCTCTGTGAAATTCCATTTGTTTTTTAAATATTCCTCTTGTGTATTTTTTTAAGAATTAAAAATGACATACATGCATGCATCTTGCTCCCTAACCATGAGATGTCATTTCAAACCAACTGTGCAACATTGAGAGTAATGTCCTTCATGTGCCACAAGGCTTGTTTTTGAAATATTGTGGATATGGTTTTAAACACATATGTGGATATTTTTTGGTGGATTATGGTACATGTGTGGATTGTCTGTGGGTTACAAATTAATTACGAATAATGTGTCGAGAGGGATGAAGGATAAAAAGGGACTTTATTAATCTAGACAATCATAAGGGATCCAGACAGGTAAAACAAACGCAGAAAACAGGCGGTCCAACATTAAACCTGGGGAACAAAGGACTGGGAAGCACTTAAATACAAGACTAACGAGGGAGCAAACAGGAGGCAGCTGGGAGTGACTGACATGAGGGCAGGAATAAGAGGTAAGGCAACGGAGGCTCAGGTGTGGCTCTTTAGGTCCATCTAGGGATGGAACAGGAGGGGCAGATAGGTGGACTGTGACAAGGGTGCTGAACGCTGAATGCTAAATTCACCACACTTACCTACCCCCTGAATTCTGACATGCCATTTGCACACATCTTATCTGTTCACATCATAGCTGCACTTTATGTGACTTTATTATGATTACTATGCACTGTTTAGCTCTATCCCAGTACCTCAGTTAGACATACCTCATCTATGGAGGCTTGCACATGCTGGTATGTATATCTGTATGTATATGTCAGTGCTTTGGTTATATATGTATCATTTATGTAAGACTTGTTTGCAGGAAGAATGGGACAAAATTACACTTGAAACGCTTCATCACTTGGTGTCTTCAGTCCCTAAACGTCTTTTAAGTGTTGTGAAAAGGAATGGCAACATTACAAAGTGGTAAATGCTTTACTGCCCCAACTTTTTTTGAAATGTGTTGCAAGAACCAAAATTGGAGTATGTGTTTATTTTGTAAAAAACGATAAAATTCATGAGGAACATATTAAATAATGTGCTGTTGTATTGTTTTCAATGTGATACAAGTCAAAGTAATTTTAGAAATCACTACTTTCTTGTTTTATTTGCGTTTTCCATACTGTTCCAACTTTTTCTGACTTGGGGTTGTATAATGTACATAATGTCTGTCTAATTCATATATATTCCCATCCTCCACCTCCCCTTCTGTTTTATGTCCCCCTAAGTCTCGCCTGTTCTGGTAAAGCTGCAGCTCTCTTCTCATTCACACGTGTGCCTGCACATTGTGTTAATGACAGTAAAAATTAAATTGGATTGAACTGAATTGAATTATCGTAATCTTTTCAGTATACTGTGGCTGTATACCCAAGTATATGGGGATGACCCGGAATATAATGGTGTTGTTTTGATAGCACCTGGCTTAAAATTAAAATGAGTTTAATTGGTTGTGCTATGTCATTAAGACATCAAGTACAGTTATTTATATATGGGGTATTTTATAAATGATTTCAATTGGTTACATTCCATCATTCTGTCATTGTCGTTATTTTAAAAGGACATGCTTGAGAGCTTCTTCTGCTACTCTGTAATCCCCCCACAGTTCAAAAATAGGAGGGTAGGTGAATTGCTGTTAGTGTGCCTTGTTGAATCGACGCTGAAGTCGCTCCTGTTTTGTCGTCTATGTCTAATTGTTGCATGACATCTGAATCATAAGATATCTCCTTACTATGTGATATTAGTGGGAAATGGACGGAAGTTTAATATGTTTATAAAAATGCATTATAGATTGTATAACAGTCATGTGAAATGAATGCCTTTTTGTATAAATAGGTAATGATAAAACAGGTCAAGCAGTTCTTTACACCACTGGACAGAACTACATTAACCGTCAAATATTATTACTTATATCCAACATGTTTCCTGTCAATTTAGTTAGTTTGTTAGACTAGACAGAATTGCACATGCAGTTCTGAGGACAGTGCCATAGTTTCCCCATTAGGGCTGTTTGTTTCGAAACTCGTTACGGTAACTGTCAATCGCTTTGCGAGTGTGCTATACGCTACTCTGTGTTAGCTGGGGGCTGGCTGGGGGAAGGGCATATCGTGCACTTTTATAAGGCTGCAGACTGAGTTTCAGTTCTGTATACCGACTTCCTGTTTTCTTTTTTATCCGACGCTAAGCTGTTGTTGTTCTACACTTGTTGCGCGCCACACATGACCACACAGGCTTCAGGACTATTTAGGACCTGAGAAACATGCCTGCTTTTGGCCCAGCAGTTAGTACAGCAGTACTTCACAATTACCGTGAAAACATTTCTGTAGAATTTGTGTTTTTTCATTCGTCATTTTTGTGCCACCTTGCAGATGATGAACATAAGACCCTTGCTGATGGTCATTATTTAATCTATCTCTGTCATTGTAGTTAGTTACAAAATCTGACACAGGGATATGTTTGCTTTTGGAATGGTGGGCAAATGCACAATTCTTTCAGTCATATTCTATAATGTTATGATGACATTCTTATACCCAGCATTATACCTTGATTCTGTTCGTTGTTCATGTATATCTTCACATTTCATCTATTTACTTCATATTTTATACTCTACATATCCTGATGCAGAAGGAATTTTGAAAATAAAATTTCTGAAACAGATCATTTGCAAACATCTAAGAACATCCAATATGAAGTGCATTAATGTTCATTGGTTTGATATTTTCCGTGTTTCCTTTGCATGTTGGAGGATATATGGTTATAGTGGAGCGCACTGCTTTTTGCTACAGGTGGTGATTTGGGGTCCATGTGGAAAATACCTGCTCTTATTCTCCTCATTTAAAGCGTAAAACCTCTCCCACACAGAGCATTTAATGTAGTTTCTCTTTCAGAACATCGCTTTATTTCCTCTTTTCTGTAAAAGTGCTTGACAGTTTTAATTCTGAAACTAACCGACCCCAATAGCATATGGGAACAATGGAATAAATATGGAATATCACTCAGTGTAAATGTGGAGTTGTAACACACAACCACAGTACCTCCAATAACACGCCATAAATGCATCTACCTCTTTTAAGCACCAAAGAGGCCTCTGACTTTCACAGTGACTTTCAGTGAACCAGCAAAATAAATAAAAGCCTGTATGTTGTCTGCTTCCAATGCACCTTTCCTAGTCAGTACTTCCAACCTGAAATAGGAGACCTCCTTGCAAATATTGAACACCTCTAATACTAACTTGACAGCTTCCCTCATCAATGGTATCCCCCAATCAGTCCTAAAGTTCCTCTGGTGAAAGGATTGAACCCTTTAACATGGTGCATTCAGACTCAGTGTAGCCTGTTATAAGGTTATGAAGAAGGTATCAATTGAGCTTATCTCAAAAGGCAGCACCAACTAGACATTCCCAGCAATCCCGGGAAGATTTTCTGTGTCTTCCCAGCTGCTGTTGCTTGTGCACCAAATCCTTCATATCACTGAGTGATGACCTGCTGGCAGCTGCTACCCGTGTCTTCACTAGTGTCCAAAACGCTCCTCGTGCCATGACCATCACTCTCCATGCCCACTGAGGTCACCCAGAAGGACTGCAGAGTCCATCGGCACCATAATCACTTTCTTTTAGATAACTGGATAAATAAAAAATAAATAAAATAGCTCTGTGTAATGATTTCAAGCAGAGGCCACCCAAGTAATCCAAATGTCCCAATCATCAAGCTCTTATTGGTGAACAGCACATCAAGGTCTCGCTCTAGTGCTTCCTTAGCTCGGGAAAAGGACCTTGATTAAGTTTATCAATTTGTTGTGTATTAGATTGTCTCGCCTCTTCAATATTGGCGTCCCTGTCATAGTGTCCAGAATACAAGGTATATGTACAAACAAACTACAAGAATTAAATGAGTTTCTCCAAAATTATACTGATATCTTTTTGAATAGAAGAACACTGCTTTGGTTCTCAAATCCCTCCTTGAGAGTACCCAAGCCATTTCGACGCTGCTTTGGTTCTCAAATATCTCCTTGAGAGTACCCAAGCCATTTCCTCTACTTGTTAAATTTGACCAACAGCTAATTTAATTAATTTAATTTGTTAATTGACTTCATGACCTATTAATCACCCAAACAAGATGTGCTTTTTGGCAAGTTCAGTAAACACATGGATATATTGGTGAGTAACTAGATATACTTCATTGACTTGTGGAGAGGTCTAAATTTTAACAAAATTTTAAAGTGCCTAGGATATATGAAACCAGTGTCGATGATAATTGTTGTCATCTGGGGGAATGTGTTAACTGTAAACTGTCGGGGGCGGGGGGATTGAGAATGAGAATTTGCATATTGAGAATGTCCTGGGGCAGCACAGTGGTTAGCGCGTTAGTACTGTTGCCTCACATGTTTGGAGCTGGGGTTCAAGTCTCCTTCATGTGTATAGAGTTTGCATGCTCTCCCTGTGCGGTTTCTTCTGGGTTTTTTGGTTTCCTCCCTCAGTCCACAAAAATGCTGAGGTTAATTAGAATTAGTAAATGAAATGAATGGTGTGTGAGTATGCCCTGTGATGCCCTCTGCTTCTGTCCCACAGGTAGGCTATGGGTGGCTCTGAATAAGATGAGTGGTTACAGATAATGGATGGATGTAAATGCCTTTGCAATCCACTTTTGGGTTGTGACCCACTGTATCTCCATTTCCCAAAATAGATTACTACTCTTCTGCGAGACAGTAGGGAGTTATCATATTATCAATACTCATGCTATCAATACTGGGTGCATATTGCATGTTACATCTATTACTGAGACTATAGGACATATAGCAACAAAAAACAATATGAAAATTAACATGAAAGATCCTAATTAATATACAAGCATTGATTAGTAAAGGATGGAGCAGGAGATTGGCAGGCGGAACAGTGCGGCGTCAGCAGTGATGAGGGTGCTGCACCGGTCTGTCATGATGAAGGAGCTGAGCCAAAACGCAAAGCTCTCGATCTACCAGTCGATCTACGTTCCTACCCTCACCTATGGTCATGAGTTGTGGGTAGTGACCGAAAGAACGAGATTGCGAATACAAGGGGCCGAAATGAGTTGCCTCCGCAGGGTGGTTGGGCTCTCCCTTAGAGATAGGGTGAGAAGCTCGGTCATTCTGGGGGAGCTCAGAGTAGAGCCGCTGCTCCTCCGCATTGAGAGAAGCCAGATGAGGTGGCTTGGGCATCTGGTCAGGATGCCTCCTGGACGCCTCCCAGGTGAGGTGTTCTGGGCATGTGCCACTGGGAGGAGGCCCCGGGGAAGACCCAGGACATGCTGGAGAGACTATGTCTCTCGGCTGGCCTGGGAATGCCTCGGGCTTCCCCTAGACGAGCTGGACGAAGTGGCCGGGGAGAGGGAAGTCTGGGTTTCCCTGATTAGGTTGCTGCCCCCGCGACCCGACCCGGAAAAGCGGTAGACGATGGATGGATGATTAGTAAATGTAAAAATCGAATCAGGATGACTTTCATAACTATCACAAAACGATAATACAGAAAATAACAATACTTATTTTTAGTGCCTTACAGCATGGACTCCAAGTAAGAAAAATGTATACATTGTGTTGGTGTGTACAAAGATCACACTTTGATTTTTATGCCAGAACAGAGTTTGTCTTAGAGTAAAGAATGTGCTTTAAAGTTTATTTATTTTGTTAAGCTAGAATTTTTATGGGTTTACTTTTTTTTTATTTCAAAACTATTTTTCTGTGTCCACATCCTGTGGGGGTGTGAGTAAGGAACTGTCTGTCATGTGCGTAACACCCGAAATATTGCGATTTTCCCCCTCCTGCTATTCTTCTATATTTCATTTTTAATATATTTAAAATATTTACGCTTCGCACCGTAAGTCTGTATAAGTGGTTAAGGAAAGTGGAGTACACTGTAACTGCAGAATTACAGATCTAATATCCACAAGAATTTAAATATAAAAGTATGCCATAAATGAGCAAGATCCATTCAACGAATTGTTGACTGTAAGGAGCACAAAGGGGGAAACATCAAAACGATTATAATTATTCATGCTGTTCGAAGTGGAAATAGGGGTGAATTTAATTATAATGCATCCATACAGGTATCATAACTTTGAATCATTAAATAGCGATTGGCTAAACTGAGCTTAAAAACTTGTACAAAGATATTGGACCAGAAGGACAGTAATTCAGCAAACTACATCAACTGGATTTCACAGATTTTTTTTCTGCGTGAAAAACAACGGTGAAGAAAAAAATATCGCCCTCGTCACGCACAAAACTTTTGCGACGCTCCCAGTGGATTCACGTTTATTGGTAATTTCCGAATACGTCTCTGAGGCCGGTACTTACTAACCGACAAGTAACGCGCGGTCGAAGGCAGGTTACTTATGTATCAGACACAGTGTAAAACTAACTCATTCTGAATTTTCATATTTTCATTTCATATTTTCATATTTTGCACTAACAACTTGGATCTACTATACTGATTGACACAATTAAGTACCTACAGGGAAACTATCACATTGCAATGGATTAACCGTGAGGGAAAAGCAAGTGAGTATAATATTTCTATAAAAAGAATAATAATGAGATTTTCTGGGAAAATGTAACGAACCTTTTTATTAGCAACGCATGAAAACTGCAAGAAGCATTTCTGCGCATTTTATAGGTGTCTGTATTTGTGTTTCTATGTTTTCGAAATATATATTCATTGGCGCATTAAAACAAAATACAGGAAATTAGATTTGCAGAAAAAAGACTAATATATATTAGTATATATATATAATGAAAACTAACATATATCACAAATATGCACTCTCAGAAAAAATGGTACCAATTTTTACCTTTGCTTGTCACTGGGGCTGTACCTTCAAGGGTCTTGTACCTTTTAAGATACAGAAATGGACTATGAGGAACTGTTTTGTACCATTGGGGGTACATTAATGTTG
>JAODKM010000118.1:16722416-16737508 GCA_026780845.1 Petrocephalus sullivani
CCTTTTAAGATACAGAAATGGACTATGAGGAACTGTTTTGTACCATTGGGGGTACATTAATGTTGTTTGTACCTTGGAGATTCATTTCCGTGCAATATAAGGTGCAATTACCTACAGCTAAGGGGACAATTGGCAGACCCTTGAGGGTACAGCCCCAGTGACAAGCAAAGGTACAAATTGGTACCTTATTTTCCGAGAGTGTATATGTGTATGTGTGTGTGTGTGTGTGTGTGTGTGTGTATATATATATATATATATATATACACACACATATTTGAATAATGTATAACTGTACGCACATTTCACTTGCCGCCACCTGTAATCATTATTTTATCTTGCATGTATCTCCAAAGACCTACATAAAACATCAAGCTATAGCCAAAACGATAAGGACTGGGTATAACTTATGCAACCAAGTTTCCTGTTTACTACTTTAAGCGTCTGTGTACCTTTACACGTTAGTTGAAATGAAATATTTAACGCTTATACATGACCTATTTTCATATTTAAAAGACCAAAGATAGGAATGGTTCATAAAACAAATAAACCAGCATACGTAAAGTGTTTGCCTCTCAATCAGTGCGAGACTTTCAATGCTTTGACATATTTTGAAACAGCAAAAATATTTGAATGGAATTACCAATGGAGTTTTTTTGGAAATATAACATACTCTAAAATACATCTAAAATGGCCTAAACTACACACTTGATGGTTATCTAAAAGGCGATGCCCAAACACAAAAGTAAAACGACGCTGGCTAGTAGATGCACTTTGAGGAAGTGTAACTTCCTCCGTTCGTTTTCGACCAGAAACGTACTAACTTCAACAGTTCACTCACTGTCTAGGGGATGGTAAACGACTTTTGCCTCAAGGTGAGATACAAATTTTAAACTAACTTGTAGATTTTTATAATTTAAAATATATGTGTTTTATCATACAGCTTTAAAAGATTTCATTTTTATTGAACTTTACATATAATTCATTCAGGGTCTTTTGTCCGCTTATTAAAATAAATAAATAAATTAATGAATAAGATATGCTTTTCGTAAAATTCATCCAAAGTATTTCTTACTTACATTATCTGATGAGCGGAATAAAGAGTTAATTTTACCGGTAGGTACTAATGAAATAACTGCCTGCCACGTTTAATGCCTTCCAAAAGGATGACAAAGGTTATTTGACCTCTACTAACCCAAGTGATGCCTCTTGTACATTGCTACCAAAACACATGAACATGAAGTATTTTGCATGTAACACATAACATTATCAAACGTATCAATTGGATTTCCTTTTAAGAAAGCAAAGCTGTTAAACAGAGTATGTTCATCCTGCAGCAGATGACATTTTGTAAAAGCAGGCTGTCGCTGTAGCCAGGATACAGAATACATTTCTTTCGTGGGATGAGGTTTTACAATGGTTTTATGGTGTTAGAAGAGTTTCATGTAGCATTTTTTCAGTCTGACTGTTTTCCTATTTTCGTGCCTCCAGAGGCTAACTTGGCTGTAAATGAGTGGCCACCAAAATGCCCCCAGGGGTCTATGGTTTGCAAGGCACGTGGGAGGATGGGGGCCAGCGAGTGGACATAGACTTCCTGCTTCCAACAGGGATTTACCTCAACTTCTCTGTTTCACGCAATGACACCATCCGGACCATCAAAAAGGTACTCACTTTGGCTGCTGTTCTGGCAGATTGCAGAGAAAGCATGCTGAATATCCGGGTCTAAAAAGTGCAATTTGACAGTTTTTTTGAAAGAAAGTTACAAAAAATTGTAGTTTTATGTGAATGTTGTATATTTTGTATAAATAATTTTACTAATAATATGAAAATGACTAAATAGCCGCTGCACCCTGACAGTGCTGGACAGACAGTCATCTGCTTTTAAGCTAATCAAAAAAGATCATTGTTTTAATTTCATTTAACTTTGCTGCAATAAAAAAAAGATTTATTTTAGAATGTGGAATGCCGTGCTGTATGTTGTTTGCTACTGGACTGAAATCCCTTTCTGTATTCTAGTTTCTAGATTTAAAATTTACTAAACACAGTTAGTTGATGCCAATTTTGAGCACAGGATCCTGCATTGAAGCTTATATTGGATCTTTTGTTTAAATTTGTCAGCAAGCGATAACTCTTCGTAGACCAAATAAGCAGCCTTATGAATGTGTAAAACTTATCAAATGTTACTCTTAGGTTTAGAAAAAGCATTTTTACCCACAAAATTGCATTTGATGTGTTCTTCTCTTACCACTCCTCCACAGTTAAAGTTTTAACGTTCAAGTTTACAAGTACGTACATACATACATGTGTACATTAAAATTCTATCAACAGTGTTTACAAGAAGGTATCGAGATACTCCCTCCCCTACCGCAAAGTAATATTCCCAAGTAAAAGTGAATAATAAGAACATAGAAGTAGTATATAATTATAAAGGTAAAGAAACACATTTTAACTGTACTTCTATAGAACAGAAGAATAAGGCTAAAGAATAACTGATAAAATGGGAAAAGAAATAAAAGAGACCTTTTAAAACTGTCGGTTATTTGATACACAAAATTCCAGTGGGGTAGCTGTTAGTATTAGAATGGCCTTATAACATTGATTATGGAGCATGTAAATTGTATTTTACTGGGGAAAATATAATATATAATACATTTTGCATTACATATGAACCTTTGTTTCAAGTGGATGTTGCAGCAAGCAAATGAGGCCCAGTACACATCAGTATCTAGGGCACATTTCTTGAGTGCTAATCTAGGAATGTTAGACATTCATTTGAATGAGATCTATAACCCATCTTGAAAGATTCTATTTGGAAGAAGTGTTTTAAAAATTTTTTTTATAGAACTTATGTGGAGGCACTAATACCTGAGTGTGACATTTGATGCAGAATCATGTTCAGTAGTTGCAAGCTGCAGGCATGGATCTTCCCCAAAGACGTAGATTTGGGTATGGATGGTAGGGACACCTTTGATCTTCCCCATGGTTACAACCACCTCAAAATGACCCTAAAGCAGCGTTCCCCAATTCTGCTTCTGGAGGGCCAGACTGCACCACAGTTTGTAGATTTCCGTGCTCAGACATACCTACTAAACCGGGCAGTGAGCGGGTGAGCTGAGTACGGTACAGGCTGGCCTTCCGGGAACAGAACTGGGGAACCCAGTCCTAATGTAAAGTCAGTACTCTGTAATGCAGCACACCTGCAATCAGTGTAACTGGGTTAATTCTGGCCACTGTTTCCTTGTTCATGGGGGCTGGGTTGTTTGAAGGTTCTCTGGTTCTTTTGTTTGGGTCTGGTTGTTCTTAGGTGATTGGGTCTGGTTGTTCTTTGGTGATTGGGTCTGGTTGTTCTTAGGTGATTGGGTCTGGTTGTTATTTGGTGATTGGGTCTGGTTGTTCTTAAGTGATTGGGTCTGGTTGTTCTTAGGTGATTGGGTCTGGTTGTTCTTTGGTGATTGGGTCTGGTTGTTCTTAGGTGATTGGGTCTGGTTGTTCTTAGGTGATTGGGTCTGGTCGTTCTTTGGTCTTTCCAGTGAAAGAGCATTACAATATATTAGAGTTGTAGTTAGTGTCACAATCAACAGCAGTCACTCCTCTTCTAATTTAACGCCTTAAGTAAAATGAAAGAAAAGCTCTAAAGATGGTGCAAAAGGTCTGGGATACCAGGTAAAAGACATAAACATAAGACATTAATTACTCACATTAATTGAACAGCTGGAGGTGTGGATTCCAAAAGTAAATCAAGTGTAGTGTGTTGTGTGATTAGGATGGTGGCTTGCTGGGTACTGATGCCTAAAACCTCCAGAAATGAGGGGTTGGATCTTGTCTCTGTTGTGTGTTTTTGGACTTTTTCTTCCAAAGATACATTTTTAGGCTAATTAGTATCACTAGATAGCTAATACTATGTGCACGTATGTGCCCTGTGACCTTGACCTGGGTGCCTGAGTTTCCACCACTAATCTTGTGTAGGATAAGTATGGATATAGTTGTTATAATCACGAAAACCATTAGTAAATATAAAACCATAGTAAAATATGGTAAATACAGCAACAATGCAGTCCGTCCATCTTTTTTCTGTGCCCACTTGTCATGGGGTCTAGAGCCAGTCCTGGAAGCTAGAGGCTCAAGGCAGGGAATAACCCAGGGCGGGACCGGGCACTCGCACCATTCGCACCTACAGACATTTTGGCATGTCGGGAGAAACCAGAGAACCTGGAATAAACTCCACGATGACACAGGGAGAGCATGCAAACTGCACACACGGCAGAGACTCGAACCCTGATCCCTAGAGGTGTGAGGCAACAGTGCTAACCGTACCACCACACCGCAATGCCATAAAGCACAATGATAGTTTATAGTAAAATCACAATTGTGTTTTATGATAGGAAATCTGAACTGAGTAGAATGATGAGTAGAACTGAAATGCCGAAAAATGCGTTTCTCCTCCTGATATGTGCTGCTGTATGACTTGCATCGCACAGATTGTGTGGAAGAATGCGAAGAGCGAGCCGCTGTTCTTTGCACTGAGTGACCCCGATGCCTACGTCTTCACATGCATCAACCACACGGCAGAGCAGGAGGAGCTGGAGGATGAGCAGCGGCGGCTCTGCGATGTACAGCCCTTCATGCCCATCCTGCGACTGGTGGCCCGGGAGGGCGACCGAGTCGAGAAGCTCATCACGTCTCAGATAAGCCTGCTGATTGGCCGAGGTCTGCGCATTCGTTCTGCAACTATGTCACGGTTACGGCTTTATGGTTGCGTCGTGAGTAATAAAGATTCATACTGAGTGATAATCGGCAAAATTGCTTGTGTTCCTCAGGACTCCATGAGTTTGACTCCCTAAAAAACCAAGAAGTGAATGAGTTCCGGTCAAAGATGAGGGCGTTCTGTGAGGAGCGGGCACAGGACCGCCAGCGGCTACCCTGGCAGCAATGGCTGGAGTACAGCGTTCCATGTGACCTCGAGCCTTGTCCCCTGAGCGGAAGCCTAAAGACACATGGGATCAAAAAAATTATTGTTAATGTCAAATTTGAAGCTAGCGATGTAAGTCCTTAAATCTGCAGACTGGCAGCACTCAATACATCATGTGAATTCTGAATTATGAATGGATGAAACACTCGTTTAAGTAATGAGTTGAATAATGTATGAAATTATGAAATACTGTGTTATTGACTGTTCTCTTAGGAGAGCTTCACGCTGCAGGTGGAACCCCACGACGTACCACTGACCCTGATACGGAGTGCATTAAAGAAGAAGGCCACAGTCTTTCGGCCAATGAAGCAAGAGAAAGCAGAGGATTACACCTTACAGGTCAATGGCAGATGGGAGTATATTTATGGGAATTACCCGCTCTGCCAATTTAAAGTGAGTGAAGCACACACACGCAACCATCCAATCATACCCTGAATTTAGTACCACTTTACAAGTACACTACCCTTAAAAAGAGTTTATTAGTGGTTTATAATCAGGTTCTGAATTAGGTTGTTACACTTTTTGTAAATCAGTAATATACAAATATAAGTTATGATACAGTTTTTTTTCTAATTAATTTGTAAATGGCAAAAGGGAGACTTATTGTAAAGTGGTACCATGAACTCTAATTAGCGATCTTCTTTCAGCTGTGATCTTTCCAGGTGACAAGCTATTGTTGATACTGAAAATGCTGGATGTTGGTCCAAAACCTGTATACCTGACACATACAGAACTGAAACCGTTTTGAAATGCATTTTATTTGATGTGGAAACAAGAATGTGAACAAGAGGTCATTTAGTCCACTTTGGTTGTTAGCACATTTAATACTTAATTGTTGTTAAAATGCTAACTGTGTGCTAATGTAAAAAAAACTCTGCCTCCATTACGCCCTCGATTTCGCTTCCTCTTCCTGTATATCAATGTTTTCTATTTTGATCTAAATGTGCACCGCAGCTAGTTTCAAATCTTAGTTCTATTTCTAAATGAGTCACCGAGGCCGACCTTGTGTGTTGCTCTTTGCTTTGCCTCTGTTATCTTTATGAGATTCAATGAATGCTTTAAACCAAGAGTCACTGCTTGGATGGCAGCCCTTCGACAACTAGAATCATTTGTTGTTGCCCTACACTGTATGTTCCGTGTCAGATACTGCTGCTTTGAAATACCTTTTTTTGAATAATAATTAGAGTTTTCAGCTGCAGATGATCCACATCTTTATGATTTGGATTTATACTGTCCCAGTCAGCCTCCATGAATTTGGCCGTATTCTGAAAGTGGCTAAGATGGTCACTGTAACTATGACCTTATGCCAGATCCCTGGATGGTATTTTTCCTCTAATCTCATTCTCTTTGTTCCCAGCACATTTTTAATTGCCTACGCACTGGTCTTACCCCACATCTGACCATGGTCCATCATTCCACTATCAACAAGTTTCAAGAGGAGCAGGGCAGCATGAACAGCCAGGTCTCCAAAAGCCGCACCCCCTCTAAGCCCCCACCACTGCCACTTAAGAAGGTAAGAGGGCAACTTATTGCAACATGTTATCATTTCATTTTAAAAGCCCATTTTTGTGTATAATATTTGCTACAGAAGTTACACGTTATTACATCTTATTCTTTCATTAAGAAAAGAGCAATGAATTCTTGTTCTTGTTTTGCAGAAACATTGAAAAGTGACAGTTATACGTGGAGTTTCACTTAGAATAGGCTGCTTATACCACACAAGAGTAGCAATTAAGATCAGCTTACTAGGGCTGTTTCTTATGAAACAGAAAGTACTGTTACATTGTTGTTTCTGGGTAAGAGCAATAAGAGATATTAAGGATTAAGCTACTTTGTTCTTTCACAATTTTGAATAGAAATAGATTGTTAGTCTATTTTTTTTAAATCGCTTACTAATAACCCTGTGGCAAACGAATTTCTGATCTTTGTTTAATAGTAAGTAGTAAATAGACCTGTAGTAGTGAAGTGTACTGCTTATTTTAATTTGAGAATGCTTGCAGAAGAAAATTTTATATTTTCATTAAGCATTTTTTCCCCCTCTTAGTTCTTAAAAAATGTTAGAATTTCTTTCTAGAATTTCTTTGCCTTGCCAAAATAGCTACTGGTTAAATATTACTTAAGTTAAAAAAGCAGTATTTCCCAACACAGTTATTTTCAGTGAACAAAGATATGGGGAAATGGTGAAATTGCTTTTGTTTCTAAACAGCAAACCGCATCCTCCCTGTGGTCCATTCAGGATACCTTTGCCATCCACCTGCTCCAAGGAAGTCGCGTTAATGCTGATGAAGGCATGAAGGTAGATCTCGTGTGTGTAAAACGCTACATCAAATTGTTTGTTTAGAAGAAGGTATAAGAAAGACAAATTATCAAACAATATGGTCATGTGACTTTGACCACGTATTTCCCATAATTCATAGTCATAGTCAGTGGTTTCAGCAACAGCACATAACAGGAAATGGAGAGGAACTGGGCTCTCACGCCTCAGACTGGTGCCTTAATTCTAAGAAAAGTAATGAAATTTGGCGCGCATACTTCATATGCCTAACCACTTTCTGTGGTTTAGAGACTCCGTGAAAGAATAAAAATCTTGAAGGAAGGAATATTGTGAAAGGTATAATTCATTGATACCACTTGGGAAACAATTATGTTTACATAATATTAAGTTAGTTATATTTTACCTAAATCTAAATATATAATTATTGTATCTTTGAATAGTGTATTATATCTATGTAGCTGGTGTATTGTTTGAGCACAGCACATGCACAAATATCACATGCACAATGAATTTTTTAGCACAATGATTTTTTTTATTACTTCTATCACACCATCTGTTGCCTCTTTTGTATTCTAGTGTGCAGCTGCGGGCGATTTGAAGTCTGGTTCCTAACATTTGTTCAGTTTTATTTCTAACAATTTGATGAATATCTGCACAATCTTTATTGTTGTGTGTTATAGTAACTGTTGGATATAAACAAGCCAATTTTATTATTTTGTGGAGAAACATCATCATGAAATGATCATGATGAAAATTTTAATTGGACAAAATTGGCTCCCAAAATCAGAAGCAAAAAATGCCATTTCCAGTCAGTAAAATATGGAACTTTATATAATTCCTTTTAAAATATGGTACATATAATTCTTATAAGAGTTATAATTCTTACAATTTTGCACAGCAGACTCACATATTACAATAGCCCAAATATACGTACATATCTGTTCATTACGATAATTTCATGGGTGATTAGTTTTAACGTCTGGAGGCATTTTGACGGTCTTGATCAGGGGTGCCCAATACGTCGATCGCGACGGTAGTGCGGGTAGATCGTGCCACATTGAAAAACATTTTTTAGATGCCACTTGATAGACATAAAGGGCAGCCAGTTTGCTGCTGCTTAATTAAAGCTTTGTTACATTAGGTTACCATAACATCTGCTTAGATTCCTTCTCTACTAACGTATCTTAGATCACGTGAGTCACTAGGCAGAAAACGCGAATGTATTGCGAGCTAATGCAAAACTCCAGCGAGCAAAGTGACCCAGCTAGCCTTCCGATTTATATCTACTAAAAAGAGATATAAAAATGAGTGGGGGAGCCGGACCAGGTAAGGAACCAAAACGTTACCAGTTCCATGTGGGATGGAATCACATATGATATTCGACCACCATAAATGTATTGAATTGTATTGTGCTGTAAGGGTTCATGCAGTGAACAAGGTTCACCAGCATATACTGTACATTTAAAGTTTACTGAGCATATATATATGTGTGTGTGTATATAGACATTTAGCATTTTTAATGTGGGTAGATCACTTTGACCTGGTCACTTTAAAAGTAGCTCGCAAGCCGAGAAAGTGTGGGCACCCCTGGTCTTGATAGTTGTAGTAATGATTTTGAATTTGTAGTAATTTGTAGTAATCTCTTCTCATCAGCTGGTGGTCCAGGCAGGCCTCTTCCACGGCAGTGAGCTCCTCTGTAAGGTGGTGACCAGCAACGAGGTGAGCGTCTGTTCAGAGCCAGCCTGGGATCAGAGGCTGGAGTTCGACATCAGCATCTGTGACCTGCCGCGCATGGCCCGGCTCTGTTTCGCTCTATATGCCGTGACGGAGAAGAGCAAGAAACCTCGCTCCACTAAGAAGAAGACTAAGAAAGCTGTGAGTTAGCGCCGAGTTTAAAAAGACCACACTCATTGTTATTGTCACAAATAACGCTGTTAAGAAGAATTCTCTGGTCTGCAATTATAATATAGTGGAAGACTACAACAAAATATAATAATAATAATAATACCCCAGAATATATAATTGTTTTCTTAACAATTTTGTGTTTTGTGTGCCTTTGTTTATGTGTTTGGGTACCTGTTTTTTCCTGTGCTTGTTGAGAACGCAGCTTGATTACAAATGATAGATGAGGGCTAAGGAACCATGTTTATGAATAATTACTATTTCCAGTAAAACTGTGCCGTTTTTACAGTATGAAGAATGCTTCTCTTTTTCGCAGATGCTACTACTGTACAGGGAAGTGTAGGGTCGGCATATTAGCGGAACTAAGACGTCTCTCTCATTGTGTGTCTGTTGTTTTTTTGCCGAAAAATGTGAGCATGAGAACAGATGAGCACCACCAGGTGTTTAGGAAAAGTATAAATGTAAGGCTTTTAACAAATTCGTAATTTGCCCAGCAAAAAGAGACATCCTAAATGTTAGTCTGCATGTTGTCTGGTAACGGACAATATCATCTTTCAAATGCGACGTGAGCTTTTTTTTTACGTCAAAGCCGATAGATTTCAGGGTAAATGCCTACGTCTGCCTTTAGGTGGCGCTGTGCCGATAGCTATCGCGCCACTGCCTCCGACCTTCTGGCCTGAGTGTTTGAGCCCCACCTCTGTGTCCTATGTGTGGAAATTGAGTGTTCTCCCCCATGTTGTGTGGGTTCTGTCCTCATACTGCGGGCTCCACCCAAAGGTAGCCTAATACGTGTGTCCACCCCACAACTTTTACCATTGTGTGTGTGGCCTAATAGGATGGACTGGCATCCCATCCAGGCATCTTACGTTTGTGTTTATTTAGGCTCCCAGTAGGTGACAAAGACAGTGTATAGATATTAATGGGCGTATTTGTTTCAGATTTAGATCAGCCAATGCAAGTTATAGCAAAAATGCTTAAATCATTCAGATATTAAAAGCAATTGATACGACATGACAGATTAATTTACCTGTAAATTATTTTTTCCCCATACCAGGATTGTCCTTTGTCTTGGGTGAATACAATGGTATTTGATTACAAAGACCAGCTCAAGACTGGCGAATATAACCTGTCTATGTGGCCATCAGTGCCAGGTAAGTCCCTTGGGCCGGCATCTCCAACTCTACTCTGTGTCAGCTATGGAGTACAGTGGACCAGTTTTACAAATTCTTTTATAATATAATCTTTATCTTTATTATTTAATCTGTAGTCATATAATTTTTTAATAGCTTAAAATATTTCAGAAACATCCATGCTTATCTGTTGTTGATATACTCATATATGGTTAAAAACAAATGACACTTAACGTGACTACTTCCTTGCAGCTTAAGACCTCTCACCTAGACTTTATGTACGAGAGTATCTTTCCCTTTTCAAGCTTCTTGTGAAATATGGTAGCATAGCTTTGCACGGAAGGCACATTGTTGAACATCGATAGATTACTATATTATTTATTTTAAAAAGTAATTTGCTTTCCTCAAGTGGAATGCAGTATTTATTGGCAAACTCCTGTGAAGTTGTTTTTGCATGCTATCTGTACTCATCAAAGATTTACGGTAGCTCTGAGCACTGGGTGGGAATGTGATGTACAGTTACACTTGAATATACAATTATTTTTCTTCTGAAAAACAATAGTAAGCAATAGTAAACACGGACATTTTCTAGATCTGTTCTTTCCTGTGCTTCTTCAATAAATAAATTTCATTTAGTATTTGTAATATTTCAGTTGCAATTTATGTGCATTCAACTATAATGGGTGCATTTATTATGCAAAAAGTACAGTTGTTGTGCGTGTGCTGAGTGTGTCTCAGTGTGTTAAGCCTTTATCCCTGTGATTGGAAGGTTGCTGGTTTAAGCCCAGCCTCAGTATGTCTGTGGCCCCTTGAGCAAGGCCCTTAACCCCAAGCTATCTGGGTGCCATGTGAGGTGGCTGGCCTTCATGGCCAAGCATGCTCTCATGGGACTTGGGGGAGGTGAGAAAAGAATCCCCCTGTGGGGATCAGTAAAGTATCTATTATTATTTGTTTTTTGGGCTCAAAATGTAATGTTGGTCCTTGTAAAAAAACAAAAATAAGCGCAATGGTGAGCAGCGATAGGAAAAGGAAGTAACACTTCTCAAACAAAGCCTTAAGACAACTTATTCAGGTGGTGGCCGGAAATATATAATAATAAAATAATTACTGCAATGTTGTGCAGCATACCACACATAACAGGAGCAGCACAGCAACATGCAAGAGCTAATCATAGCGCTCCCAAGGACTTGTGTAGGCATGTCGTTCACATGTCAAAACATGCTCTACAGTTCTTTGGTGTGTGTTGGTATATCTCTCCTCACCAGTGGTTTGGGGATTAACACTGGAATCAGCAGGTATTCGCTAAGAGGATGACTGACGTTTCCCAATAACCAGCCAGCAGTAAATACACCATCCTTTGCCATCTGACACTCCAAAGTTGGACTAGATATAAGCATCATGTATACTCCCAAGCCACTTAGAGACAATGTCTGTAAAATGTCCTTGATGGTTGCATTTCACTTGGACATTTAGACCTGTACCTAGAGCAGGTACAGATGCTGCAAGTTTGAATAGGGTTGAGGATTCCATCCACTGCACCTACAATGCCAGGTACACCTGCAGTACCATGAAAACCTGTTTTAGGCATCCCCTCCTGCTAGACATTGTATGTAGTTGTGTGCTTGGTGCAATAGAAATGTGATCAATGCATGCAGAGATGCAGGACACAGCAGCCTTGCACCAGACCAAGGAGGCTCATTACAGCTGTGGAAAAACAAAAAAAAATGCTTCACTCATTTCTCAATTTATGGATATGCTAATATGATTTTCATTAATGAAGGGCTTCTTCTGTGCTTCATGGGACTTCAGACCTGCTTCTAGGAGCCTGATAAGAACTGTCCTAGCTGTGCACCTAACTGTACACACTTAGTGTTTCCCATTCCCGTTGAAGGTCACTTGAGGTCATCCTCCAATTTCTGAGTCACTGCTGGATAAGTTGTCGGCTATCTCTGGCATTAGAAAGTCGCTCCCCCCCTCTATCTGGCTGGTTTCTGGTCGTTCCCAGTGTGTCCTGCGTCACCTTGTTCTTGTGTGCTGCTGTCTTAGAAACTCTCAGCCTGGAAGCAGCCTGCTGCTCAGTGTAGCTCCCGACAGCAGAACCAGGATTAAACAAGGATTTAAAAATGCAGATATTTTTTTAAATATAGGGTGGTCTCCTAATTTTTTCCAGAGCATCATCAGCATTATGATGGTATATTAAAACTGTCCATGTGTTTTTGCCGTCTGTTATGGCCGATTTCTTCTATTCTTGTAAGTTCAAATAAATAACGATGTAGGTGATAACGAGTGGGTCGGGGCATTTGTAAGTCTGCGAAGGAAATAATCAACTGCTTTTGTTGCAAAGGGTTCTGGAAATGCGTGCTAATTAACAATCAGTGCTAGATACAGTAACTACTTAACGTTACAAAGCTTTCTGGAAAGGCACCCCAGGTCATTTGTTCTTTTTCATTATTACAGCTGTTGACTGAATAAATAGTCTGATTGAATAATGAAATAACCAACTGGCTTCTTATTGTAAATCTGCAGATGATAAAAGTGAACTTTTGAACCCAATGGGTACTGTGGAAATAAACCCCAACACTGACAACGCAGCTGGACTCCTTATCCGCTTCCAAAACATTCGACAGCATCCAATCTACTATCCTTCACTTAGCAAGGTAGTCCACTTTGTATTTCCGTTAATATACAAACTATGCAGGACAGTTATGAAATATGCGTAGAATTATGGTGTCATACTGTGTTTAAATTATTTTTTTTCCACAACAATATTGTCCTTGTCATGGGCGTGTATGGTGTTTGATTAGAAATTACCAAAAAATTTCACATTTTTTATAAGATAGTTGAGTGGGATTTACTATGATTTTAAGGTATTTGGGGGTGTGTAGTATTGCATATTTTAAATTTAAATTTAAATTTTCCCTGATCTGATTCTCTCTCAGATTACTGACTTCAATATAAATGGAAAGAAACTTGTAGCTACAAAAGAGGAGGTGAGGCCTTTGATAACGGAAGCACGGTGCACTCAGGAGACAAGGCTGATGGTGATTCCGCAGTGCCATAGCCATCAGTCTCTATACGCAGAAACTTAAAAAAGCCTTTTATAATTATTCACAATATTCTTTCAGTAACTGCGATATTGGCAACTTTGACAAGAACATAAGCAAAATAATTAACAAAGAAAACAATGGCAGTTTTCATAGTAATCTTAAAAAAAATAATAATACGCTAGTTTAGAATTTATTATAATAATAAGCTTGTTACTATATTAAATAATATAGTATATAATAATAAACTTGTTAGATTTACTACCTTGTACTGTTGCTTTGACTGTTGCGTTTTAGAAACGCACAGAATAAATGTTACGTGAACTTTTGCAGCACACGAAACTGCGGGAGATAGTGGAAAATAAAAACTACACGGAGTTTTTTGAGGACGATAAGGAGATTTTATGGAAGCTGCGCTATGAAATGCTTGAGAAATACCCAGAGAGTTTGTCCAAATTGCTTCTCATCACCAAATGGAGCAAGCATGAAGATGTAACACAGGTACACCCGGGCCGTCGGCCTCCAGCCGATTCTTCTGGCTATCTGCATCTGAAAATATGCCTATTTTATATTTGGATTAATTTTTCTGCAATGCTTTTTTAGGTTATCTGTTTTAAAGAACTAAATTATAATATGCATAATGCATGAGTACATTTGCTTGACTTGATGACAGCAATACCAATTAATAACCTTGAACATGTATTGGGATAATTCTCCCTAGATGGTCAGTCTCCTGCAGATGTGGCCTGAACTCCCAGCTCTTCATGCCCTGGAACTTCTGGATTACAGTTTCCCTGATCCCAATGTCCGCTCCTTCACAATAAGGTGTCTAAAAAAGCTCAGGTAGGGAACTGCATCTAATTAAACATGCTTTTCAAACCTTTTACAGTGCTTACACCACAGATTAACTAGCAGGTACACTGCATGGCCATGAATATATATATATATATATATATGCACATGTGTGTGAGCATGTTTTCATTACATTTTGAGGTCCAAAATGTAGTAAAAGTCTGGTATTTTTCAGTCCACACGCGGGGAACCTTAAATTTATAAAAATCTATAACAGCAATATTTTGTAATATATTTTTAAAATAATTTTGTTTTGTTAATTTTGGTTAAGGTTAGGGAAATTAATAAATTTAGGGTCCTCACAAAGATAGGAAGATTGTGTGTGTTTGTGTATACCTATACACTCACTGGCTATTTTATTAGGAACACCGTACTGTGTTATTTATTAAATGATACTCGATTGGTATTGGGGAGCCCAATGTGCCAAAGATTATATATATCATACACCTATATCATACACCACCACTACACTGTCAGAAAAAAGAGTACCAATTTGTACCTTTGACTGTACCCTCAAGGATCTGCCAATTGTACCCTACCTGTAGATAAATGTACATTTTAAAATACAGAAATGGACTCTGAGAAACATGTGTACCATTGGGGTACATTAATGTTGTTTGTACCTTGGGGATATTCCTCAGAGTCTGTTTCTATACCTTAAATTAAACTAAAAAGTACATTTACCTACAGCTCGGTCACAACTGGCAAACCCATGAGACAGCCCCAATACAAACATAGGTACAAACTGGGAATCTTTTTTCTGACAGTGCACTAGCCTGGACTATTGATACCGGCAGGATGGATCAATGGATTCATGCTGTTCCTACCAAATTTTGACCCTATCTTCTGCATGTTACAGCAGAGATTAAGATTCCTCAGACTAAGCAACATTTCTTGTTTATCTGCAGTTGCCCAGCTTTGGT
>JAODKM010000118.1:16737608-16755338 GCA_026780845.1 Petrocephalus sullivani
GATCATGTTCGAATATGACTTCTTTGAGTGATTTTTAACTGGCATCTGCGGATGGCACGGCCAGTTGCGTTCATTGACAATGTTTTCTGGAAATATTCCTGAGCCCATTTAGTGATTTCATTACAGAATCATGCCTGTTTATGATGCAGTGCTGCCTAAGGGCTCGAAGATCACAGGCATCCAGTACAGTTTTTCGGCCTTGTCCCTTCAACACAGAGATTCTGTGAATCTTTTGATTATATACAGTCGTCCCTCGCCACTTCGCGCTTCGACGTTCGGGGCTTCACTCTAACGCGTTTTTTTTCAAATCCAGTACTGTGCTCATTAAAGTATATACAGTACTTTATATTCATTAAAAAGTTGACCGAGACAGTGAAAATGATACAGCAGGCACTCGAAAATATTCTATTTATAAATAAAGAATCCCACTTTGCAGAAATTCACTTTTCGCGGTTGAGTCTGGAATGCAATAAACGAGGGACGACTGTAATGTAATATTCAATATATTTGACCTCTTTGCAAATTTACGCTGAGGAACTTTTTTCTGAAATTGCTCCATTATTTCTAATGAAGTGAAAAATCATCATTGTTGTTAACACACCACAATGGAAAGTGTCCTCTGCATTTAACCCATGTGACATTGTGACACAGCAGGGGGCAGCTATGTGAGGGCCTGGGGGAGCAGTGCTTGGGGACAGTACCATACTTGAACCGGCAACTGAAGTCTTCCGTTGCCAGTTTTGGAATACTTAGCACATATTATCTTCCTGCACGTAACGTTCAACATCATTTTATATCTCTAAAAAAGACAATGTCATCCACAACAGATTACTTTATTCAGCCTTCTGTTTCGCAGGGCTGCTTCAAATAATTTCTCCTTTCCTTTTTTCTTTAGTACAGTGAAAGTGCTTTTTAACAAAGCTTTGTTTTTATTTTAATTTCTCTCTTTGTGCATTTGCAATACTTTTGATGGGATAAAATGTTTACAAAGCATGTAACATACAATCAGCCTTAAAGCTTTGTTTTGCTGAAATCTTTTTTGTATATTTTTTAAATGTTATAGAGTGTTAAATACATACTCGAACCAGCAATCTTTCGACTACATGGTTGCTTCCCTAACCATTACACCACCTGCCTGCCCTGTTTGTTGAAGCAGTATCAGGGGGATTGGTAATCCTCTGCCCATTTTTACTTCTGAGAGACACTGCAACTCTAAGATGCTCTTTTTATACCCAATCATGTTAGTGACCTGTTTCGACCTAATTAGTTGCAAATTGTTCCTCCAGCTGTTGCTTTTGTACCACTAACTTTTCCAGCGTCTTATTGCCCCGTCCCAACTTTTTTGAGACGTGCTGCTGTCATGAAATTCAAACTGAGCCAATATTTTTCATGAAATAGCAAAATGTCTCACTTTCAACATGTTTTCTATGTTCTGTTGTGAATAAAATATGGATTTATTGTATTTCCATGTTATTGTATTCTGTTTTTATTTACAATTTGCACAACGCCCCAACTTTTTTGGAGTTGGGGTTGTATAATATAATTTGTATTGTGTGACATTGAAAATGTAGGTGCCTAAAAGCAGATGTGTTAATTTGCACCATATTAATCTATATTCTTCTGTTCTTTTTCAGTGATAATGAGCTGTTCCAGTATCTGCTCCAGCTGGTTCAGGTCCTGAAGTATGAGTCATACCTTGACTGTGACTTGTCAAAGTTCCTCTTAGAAAGATCCCTAAGCAACAAGAAAATTGGGCATTTCCTGTTTTGGCATCTAAGGTACATCTATAATGTAAAGAGAGTTAAATGATGACGATTGTTTTTTTTTTCTATTCTTACATGCATTTTCATCCTCCTTGCATATTGACAAAATGTATCCAATCCATCAATATCTACCAATGGAATACTTTTTTATTGACAAAGGGGCACTCACATTTAGTAATTTAAGTGTGTCTGCCTTTCACTAGCCTGAGTCACTGATTGTCGTGAACAATTAGCTTATATCTTGTATTTAAAACAGGCTTTGAATATATTACACAAAATGCAATAATATTGATAGTAACGTTGCATTAAGGACATTTGATTTTGCAGATAGCCTTGTAGTTTTACATGACTTTTGAGGATCAGAGTGGCAGTACTTGTCTGTGACTGGCTGTAATCCCTGCAGGTCAGAAATGCACGTGCCCTCAGTAAGCCTGCGCTTTGGCCTCATCCTGGAGGCCTACTGTAGGGGCAGCATTTACCATATGAAGGCCTTGATGAAACAGGTGAGCGCTGGATATACGTGGCTTTCCTGTTGCGAAAAAAACAAATGTTTCTTTTATTCCTTCATTTATGCAGTTTAATGTCTGAGACTCAGTGAAAAGTGGCTTAAGAATTTAGTCATGATTTACTAGGGTTGGGGCTAATAACCAATTTTGACAAACTGATAAATCAGGAAAATTTGTGAGACGTATCAACAATGAATCATTATTATTATACATATATTATTATTATTATTGTTGTTGTTGTTGTTCTTTAAAAGCACACATATACACTGCATTATACCATATCTTGTTTTCCAGTCATTCTACATTTTTCACGCAGCATTTTCCATACTGTCCTCCTAGATCATATCTCACTGCCAAGGTCTAATGCAGTGATTCATTTATGAAAAGACTCTCCCTTTACTATGGCCTTGTACACACAAATATGGGAGTTTTTCCACCTCTGTTATTAAAAAATATCTCCTTCCACATGAAAATTTACCGTAAAAGCATGCTGGCTCTTACCGTAAAAGCATGCTGGCTAATCAAAAGTCTTATAACCAGTTCTGCTAGGCTAAAAACAGCTAATGTAAGCAGCAAATGGCACACTCTGACGTCAAGCAAGGCATATAACGGCAAACACTCTGATGTCAATCAAGGCAGATAACGCCGTACACTCTGACGTTACAAGCCAAAAACTCTGTTACCCCTGTATACACGTCGATGCTGTAATGAAGTTTGAAAGTTTGACCTAAAATGCCTTTTGCATGTGGACAAAAGGCCAATAAACACGAAAAAGCTGTGTTTTTAAAAATAACTATGTACGTATGGACTGTTAATTGAAAAACCATCCATCATAATCAAATCTTTTTTGTGATTGTATATACTTTGACGTCAGTCAACCTTATTCCCAAAATAGGATGGCTGATGTTGCGTGCCACTGATACTGATGATCATGTTTTGCTTGCAAAGTTGCCATCTATTCAAACGATTCCCCTAGTTTGTTTTGCTGCTTGTAAAAACAACTGACACTGTTTGCACATACTGTAGCCCTTTGCTGGTCCCCTGACTTGTCAAAAACTCGCAACACTTCAGAAAGTGTTTTGTAGTTTGTATGCATTAACACTCACAATGCAGGCACGTTTATTAAATTAAAACCAGGACTGGAGTTTTTGGGTAATGGGTTGCTGCACAGAATACTTCCAGCTGTTACTTATCGAAAACAGTAGCTATTACTTACTGATTTCACCTGTGCTATGGCAAAATTGTTTTTAGGATTTTGTGTTTGTGTTTATTAGTAAGGATAAACTGTAGTGCCTTTATGCCTGAAATGATTTGCTGATGCACTTGACATTTCTGTTTACCCACTAGAATGAAGCTTTAAACAAGATGAAGTCCCTGAATGACTTTGTGAAGTCAGCTTCTCAGAAGGGCACTCGGACTCTGACCACAGGAGAGATGAAGGTGTGCATCAAGCAGGAAGCTTATCTGGAAGCTCTGTCTGAGCTGCTGTCACCCCTCAATCCAAGCCTCATCCTCTCTGAAATTTGGTAGGAGTCCCTTTCCTCTTCTCTGGAGTCTTATCCATTAAGCTTTATTTCATTGGCCATACATGTTTCAATTGTAATAGAATGAAATGTACTAATATTTATATAATATCTGAATTAAGTGACTATCCCCTGTGAGTAATAAGATATTTGTTCAGATTATAAAAGGGTATTCTACTAAGTGGTTTAACAAAATCTGCTTGTCTATTGGTGTCTGTCTATCCTATGTTTACAAAGTATTAAAAACAAAAGCTCTATTTATTTTATGCTTAATTGTATATCCACAGGGCAGCATTAAGCATAGTGTTAGAACATCCAATGCTAATATTGCTCAGTTGGATGCATTTTGAAAATGCAGGGATAAATTCTCCACATAAGCTTGAAATGTGCTATAAATAAAAACCACAGCACAGAGACCAATGCAGTGTGTGGCCTGGGACAGTGCTAAGCCCCTCCGGTTTGAGAAGGAGCACAAGACGGCCCCACTGGATTGTGATGCCCTGTTCTCCTACCCCGTGTTTTGCTTGTGGTATTACAGGATGCAGTATACGAGATGTGTCCAAGCTATTGAATGATAATTGTACATCCACCAAGGAGATTAACCTTCTAGGTCTTTATTGCAAGCACTGTACGATACAACTGAACAAAGTTAGCTGAATATGTGACCCTTCTTGTTACCACAGTGCCCCCTGGTGTTGAACTCCCAATTATTCTCTTAATATAGCTATATCTCCCTGTAACACAGCCGTAACACAGAAACTCTGTAATCTTATAGTGCAGGGGTCGGCAATCTTATCCTCAAAGAGCCGCTGTGTATGCAGGTTTTCGCTGCAGCTCCCTAATTAGATCACTAATTAGGGGACTGATTGGCTGAAGAATTCTCACACCTGGGTTTGAACGGCTGACCTTAGGGTTATCCCGAAAACCTGCATACACAGCGGCTCTTTGCGGATAAGATTGCCGACCCCTGTTATAGTGCTGTCTGCGTCAGCTGTTGCTAGATTTTTATCTGTTGTTTAGACTGATACTGGTGATGATTACAAGTAGAAAAACTATTCCAGTATTAGCTAACATTTTTTTTCGTGAAAAGCATCTTTAGCTGAGACCTTGTGTCCAGCAGTGCACTTATTAACAAAGTTCTCAGAAATAAACTGAACCAGGTCCCTCAGGATTTCCTGTACCTGGCTCTTGGTATTCCCTTGCTGCTATCAATTTAACTGTAATTGAATGCAGTGCTGCTAACTTACCCTTTTATGGTGCCTCTTTTGTTTGGTATATTCTCTATGGGTTTAGGTTGATTTGATTGCTCCATTACAAGGGAGGTTCCATAACAACAGCAAGTTTGATGCGTAGCATATTTGTATTACGTGGTCAATTAAATCCATAAATATTTTTCAGTTTAATAAACTTAGTAAATTATGGCACTGATTATGTCTCTGGCTTAGTGTAAATTAAATCATAGGCTCATTGGCCATACTTAAAACAGGTGTCTAAATTGTCATACGTATTGCTATAATAGTTGTACTTCAGTGTAGCGGTTGGTACGCATTGTATGATTTTTGTCTGTCCTAGATGATGAATTACCAATGTGATGGAATCGTGGCGATACCTTTAGTCGTGGCTCCAAAATAGTGGTCTTACATCGCTCTGTGAGAGGTTCAAAGAGGAGCATTGTCATGGGTCTTGCGACCAAAGATAGTTTGTTGCAAACTTCTGACGAAGTCAGAAATTTAGTATGACCATCTCACATGTGACCTATGTCTATTAACCAACCAGTGCTGATGATGTTTAATTCTTTGCATATTGATTTGCGTTGTAGCCTGCGATTCAGAAGGTGATCATCAGTGCGCACACAGCAAGCTTAATGTCATACCCAAGTATATTAGATCAGCGTCACACACTGTGTCTGGCAATAAACATGATTGCTGAAATTATACAGTGTGTAGGAGGCATAAAAGGCAGGACCCTGGGCAGGGTGTGGAGCTGTGCATCATGGTCTTGGCGTGCTTTCTGGCTCAGTGGGAATAACATACATAGTTGGGGTGCAGGTGAAGAAAATGAATGTGCTTATCACCTGACATACCATGTGTTTCTTCACTGATTTTTTGAGATCGGTATACTTAACTTTACACTATTTTACTCATTTTATTCAGAACTACGGAATGTTTGAAAATTAGCTGCGTATTTGCAGACATAAGTCAGCATTGTGACAGGTTGGTCCAGACAGTTTCTGTAAGTTTCTGGTATTTTTGAATATTATTATGACATCATTAACCTTGTTCCACAGTCCGGACATGTGCAAGTACATGGATTCTAAGATGAAGCCTCTCTGGCTGGTGTACAAGAATGAGAAGGTACAAGGGGACCCTCTGGGCATCATATTCAAGAACGGTGATGGTAAGAAATAGTTTTTTATATATAACTTTATAGAAAAATTATATTTATACACAATTTTATATTTATATAAAATGTATATACACTCTGGGACTAAACCAAAAATTGCAAGAAATATACTTTAGCATATTATAGTTTGTGGCAGTAGTGGCCTAATGGTTAGGGAAGTGACCATGTATCTGATAGGTTGCTGGTTCAAATCCCTGACCTGCAAGTGCCACTGAGGCACCCTCAGCAAGGTACTGCTCCCCGCAGCTGAATTAGGGTTAAATGCAAAGGACACATTTTGTTGTTGTTGTGCGCTCTGGTGTGTCAACAATGACAATTAATCACCTTCCACTTACAGTTATAACAACAATCAATTGTTCAGAAAATAAGTAGATGAAGTAGATACAGTAACTTAATATAAAAAAGGCTTTGCATTAGATTTCCATAAACATTGATACCTTGCGTGGAGTCAGTGTTATTCCTTTGATGGCTTCAAACAGTTGATCAGTAGTGGAAAAGTGTTTCCCAAATAGTTTGTTTTTATTGTGAGACCAGAAATTCTCCATAGGGTTTAGATCTGTACTCTGACCTGGACAAACATGGACCTAATGGAGCTATTCTCAAGCCCCTTCTAGGTGGCCTTCTAGGTGGTTGCACTTCGCAGCATTAATTGACTTTTCACTGTGACCTAGCAGCAGCAGCAAAATGACTCCCCGCACCGTGACATCTCTTCCTCCATGCTTGGCTTTGGTTGAAATGCATTCCGCTTAAACTGTGACTCATCACTCCACACGGCTACACTAAGTCGCTCAACATCAACCACTCCATGCGCTGCCAAAAATTGCATTTTGTCATTGATGTTTTTCTCAGAGAGCATTTTTTTATTGCTTTTAGCACATCCTCTAGACACGAAACCAGCAAGAGACAACCTTCTACTAATTATTCTCCTAGAAGGAACCTTGCTGTCCAAGCTCTTAAATTCGCCTGACACATTTCAAAGGACATATTTCTGGCCCAGAGTATACACATATAACACAAACACTACTCATTTGTTGAAGCACTTGAACATTTAAGTTAAAAGAGCAAATAGCAAAACTATTCCATTAAAAATACTGCGTGTATTTAAAATATGCTTGTAGGTTATATCAGGGGTGGCACGGTGGCACAGTGGTTAGTACTGTTCCCCCACACCAGGGTCAGAATCTCTCAGAAGATGGCATGTTCTCCTTGTGTCATCATGGGATTTCCTCATAATGACTCCTCCTGTTTCCCCCCACAGTCCAAACACATGCTGAGGTTCATCGGAATTGCCAAATTGCCCATAGGTGTACATGTGTGAGTGAATGACTTGTGTGAGTGTGCCCTGTGACAGCTTGGCACCCTGCCCTGGGTTGTTCCCTGCCTTGTGCCCTGTGACAGCTTGGCACCCTGCCCTGGGTTGTTCCCTGCCTTGTGCCTGTAGGTGTGAGTGTGCCCTGTGATGGCGTGGCACCCTGCCCTGGGTTGTTCCCTGCCTTGTGCCCTGTGATGGCTGGCACCCTAACCCTGGGTTGTTCCCTGCCTTGTGCCTGTAGGTGTGAGTGTGCCCTGTGATCGCTGGCACCCTGCCCTGGGTTGTTCCCTGTCTTGTGCCCTGTGATGGCGTGGCACCCTGCCCTGGGTTGTTCCCTACCTTGTGCCTGTAGGTGTGAGTGTGCCCTGTAATGGCTGGCACCCTGCCCTGGGTTATTCCCTGCCTTGTGCCTGTAGGTGTGAGTGTGCCCTGTGATGGCTGGCACCCTGCCCTGGGTTGTTCCCAGCCTTGCTCCCATAGGTTCCAGCTGACCCAGAATAGGGCAAGCGGTTACAGAAGATGGATAAAGCTATTAATTAAATATTCATATACAGTACATGTATTATGGATTGTATATGTGCATATATTTGTGTATGCTATTTGTCGGAGTAGATGAACCCAGGATTGATGTAAGAGTTATTATTCATAATTGATTTGACCTGTTAAATCCACTTTATTTTGTGCAAATCAAGGGGAGGAGACGGGTTAGAAGAAGGATTTGTACAGTTTCACACAATTCAAGCAGTGAATGTGAGGGATGTTGGGCGAGAAACAGCTGGCTGGGGATCAGAATGATGATTCATGAATGAGATGAATTGGACAGATCAGCAGACAGTCTAGTGTCTATCTATGTTTTCCCACAGAATAATACTTTGTGGAATGCTTTTACCCAGGGCTTGCCCTGACTGGGGTGTAAACCTTGAATTATTTACACTATGTGGGTAGGGGGCCTAGCATATGCCTGCAGTTCTGGGATGGGAATCCAGGGTAAACTACCTATCCTTGCCCCTGCTTTTAACACCATGTTCCCCAAAAGGACTTGACAGTTCTGAGGGTGATCGATGCATGTCAGTGTCAGAAGGCTGCATGTTCTGTAAGGCATTCACGGCAGTAATGCAGCTTTTAAGTCCCAATAGTTTCCTGGCCGATATTTATCCCAAAGTCAGTTTTCAACACTCTCGCTCTCTTACCTTAGACCTTCGACAAGATATGTTGACTCTCCAAATGATAGAGCTGATGGAGATTCTTTGGAAGAAAGAGGGCCTGGACCTGAGGTTGGTGTTGCGGACTCCCCACTTACCTATTCAGATATTAGAACTTTGAGCTTCATTTTCACAATATGAACTAAACCATGAGAAAACACAGTGCTCACAGAAAATTGCGGGACACTTGCTTAATCCTCTAAGAATGTTTTATCGATTTCATAACAATAGTCCATTGACAAGCAATGTTCATATCTGCACATATTTTCCAAGCATTTTCTTTTATTATGTGTTACTTTTTTGACGGACATACAGTTCTCTTCTTGCCATTTTATTATTGATTCCAATTACAGTCTTTGGCTGCCGAAGGGATTCTATACACAAATGTTTGGTGGATTTTGTTATAGCAAATGTCTTACTAATTAAAAAGCACCCAATGAGAATGCTTCTCAATGTACTTTAACTCAGGACAGCTTTGAGAACAAACTATTGGTTGTTTCTAATGTAATATTTTTGTAAACAAATTAATAAAGTAATGATCTTTGTTATTACACCGATAAATATGAATAGAATATCAATAAATATGAATTGAGCAAGCTTGCCATGGCTTCCCATGAGCCCTGTATCATGGCGTCGTCTTCCCCACTTTTCATGGATTGAATTGCAGGATGATTCCGTATGGCTGCCTCTCAACCGGAAACAAGACGGGCCTGATCGAGGTGGTGAAGAATTCGGACACCATCGCCAACATTCAGCGTAACAACAGCAACAACGCTGCCACCGCTGCGTTCAACAAAGACGCTCTGCTCAACTGGCTGAAGTCCAAAAATCCAGGGTGAGCCTTTCTTTGTCTCGAGAAACAACGGGGACCTTCTGCTATGCTTCAGAAGCATTAATATTACATGTAAACAATACATATGTAGCATAATTCAGTGTTTCACGACTCATAAAGAAGGTGTACGTGGAATACTTATGAGGATTTTTTTCTGATTGAGCTTTAAAATTTCAGGTAGGAATATATACCAAAGAATACAAAGGCCTTGGTAAAGTCCAAACATCTACTGATTTAGTTTTAGTCTCATCGTCATTAGAGGCTGAAAAGCAGATGGTCAGCGCCAGTTATCGTTGCTTTTTTCATGCCATTCACAATAACCAGATAATACAAGCATGCTTTATAAATTAGATGTTAATATTTTCCTAAAGAGAAAAGAGCAATTAAACAAAGCAGTACAATATTTTATTCAATGAATGTTGAATGAATGAATGTTACTGAATCTAAAAGTGTGAAGAGATTACTAATAAGATTATGCAGCCAGATGTGTCAAGTACTGCATAAATGCCTTCCTCAGGGACAATCCACATCAGAATTCTCATCAAGAAAGTATCACCATAGTATGAGTGTCACCTCAGTAGTGAAATGCAATTGGGAGCATGCTCACTTTTCACCTGTAAAGAGGCAGCATTTGGATCCAGGACTGTCAGCTCAGGGCCAGCACATGGCAAGACTGCAACGTAAAATATCCGATCCAGAACTTTTCTTATTCCCTTTGTTCACAGAGATAAACTGGATCAAGCCATTGAGGAATTCACTCTCTCCTGTGCTGGCTACTGTGTAGCCACTTATGTTTTGGGAATTGGTGACAGACATAGTGACAACATAATGATCAGGGAGACGGGCCAGGTGAGATTCGTTGCGATCTCTATTTTATCATGACACCACTGATTCTGTAATAGAACATTAGCTTCATGTTCCCCTGAGTAATATAAAAGGGTAACGACAACTGTGGGCTGAATAATTTTCATTCCTTGCAATAATATTGTGTTTAACAATGCTTATTGTAGTCATGCTAATTACTTTTAGTTAAATTGACTATTCATTAAATTAAGCATTGTCTTCTGCAGCTGTTTCACATTGATTTTGGACACTTCCTCGGAAACTTCAAGAGCAAGTTTGGCATCAATAGAGAACGAGTGCCCTTCATTTTGACCTATGACTTTGTTCATGTGATTCAGCAAGGACGAACCAATAACAGTGAGAAGTTTGAGAGGTAATTTTTAACTTTAAACATTTCCACAGCCAGGACCATGCATGTAGCTCTTGGCCTTTTACTGAATGTGTGCTGACAGTGCAGAAGGTTACAGTGAAGATGGAGTGACCAATAAACAGTTGCTTCTGTATTGTTTTTTTTACCTATACACATGCTTCAGATTTTTTATTAGTTGAATCTGTTTTGTCAGTGGAAATCATAGGAAAATTGATGGATGGAAGGGTGAATGGAAGGATCGATTGATGGATGGATGGACGGATGGGCATATATATTAATTTTGCTAGCGCAACAAAAACAGTAACATTGTGCATAATACAATAAGACTTAGCACAATAGTATGCCTATGTTGATAAAATTGCAGGCAATTTCAGTCTCTAAGAATTCATTCAAGCTTATTTATAGCATGGGCAAAAATAGTAATTATGGTAATTGTCTCTTGCTGTTGTTTGAGGCTAGTTGGAATGATTGGTGTGCTCTACAGAGCTGAGCAGAATGGCACACCTGTCAAACAACTATAAAGAGAAACAGTGATACTAAACATTAGTGTAGGTGTGGGAAGACGTTTTGAGGTCAGGGTGATTAAAGTCAGAACAACCAATAGATTGAACTGTCAACAGCTAACAGTAGTAGTCTTAGTAGAGCAGTAGAGAAATGATCATTAAGTGGCCTCTGAGTCATTGCAAGATACATAACACACGCTATGTTTTTCTATGACGAAACAGCGAAGAGGGGGCGCTGAAGCAGCCCTACCGGTTCATCACAGGGCACACTCACAGTCATGCTTATGGGCAGTTTAGAGGTGCCAGTTTGCATCGCTTCAGGCCTTTGGTCTATGTTGAAAGACCTAGAACGTAAAGCAGTTTCCCCATGCGGTCCTCAGTGACCCAGAGACAGTCCACATTTCTGCAGGAGCTGGGAGGGAGTAAAAAGGTTGACTGTCTAGCAGCGAGCTGGGAGGGAGCGAAAATGTGGACCATCTGTGAGTTTGGGAAACTCTGACCTAGAGGAATCAAGTGGATAACATGCAAACTCCATTCAGATGACAGGGCTTGGATTCCAAATGTGTGACCATTGAGTTACCACCTAGAATGTGTGGATCTTGCATATCGCCCATCTCCCTGTAGGAGTGTTTTCTAAAGTCTACAAACGTGGTTTTTCCAGTTATCTTGCAAATGTCTTGAGCTACGTATGGTATGTTTTCAGATTCCGGGAGTACTGTGAACTGGCCTACAAGATCCTTTGTCGAAATGGGACCCTGTTTGTAAATTTATTCTCCCTAATGCGGGCAGCGGGACTTCCTGAGCTTAGTTCCTCCAAGGATATCCAGTACCTGAAGGTAAGTCTCAGCAATACCTCATATACGCAAAACTGTTCTGCGACTTGAGTACGGAGACTTTGTGTTATATCGTCACTCTATGTATTGTATACTGCTTCAAATACAAAAATCGTGCTGTATCACAGAGACACAGAAAATAATCACTTTCTAAGAATGCCATGTCTATCAGAATCTATGAACACATTCATCATTGTAATGCATTCATAGAGCATTATAAACATGGCTATATATGTTTATAAAAAGCATAAGGCATTTATAATTCTTCATAAGCTCTGATCTAAGTTCTCATCTGTAATGCCTTATAGACACCCTCACAAAGCATCCTTAATTCTTATACAGACCACTATAATGCATTATGATGGTGTCTAAAATGAATTATAGATGAGGGCTTCATCGGAGCTTATGAAGTATTGTAATCAACATTGTAATGCCTTATGCCTTTTTATAAATATTTTAGTCGTGTTTATGATGTTTAATGCATTATGTGTTATGAATGTATTCACAGATTTTATAGACATGGCTTTTGTAGAAAGTGTTACCGTTAGGTCTTATAAATAAAAATGTATTTGTTTTATGTGCCATATTATTTAGTTCACTTTATCTTATTGATTTATAGGACTCGTTAGCATTGGGAAAGTCAGAAGAGGAGGCCCTGAAGAACTTTAAAGTGAAATTTAATGAGGCACTGCGTGAGAGCTGGAAGACTAAGGTGAACTGGATGGTCCACAGTGTTTCCAAGGACAACAGATAATTAGGGGTATGGGGGACAAATGTTTACTGCCATTATAAGAACGAGCCTTAGGACTATAAATATTTAACTGATAATAAGGAAAGGGCTTGTTTTCTTTAAAATCCACATTAATGTCATGAATCATTTTGAATCTGTATTTACACTGGAAATGTAATATTTATTGAAAAAGATGCATAACTCACTGATTCTACGTGGAATTTCAGTGTGTAACTGCTCATACTCTATGGACATGAAGGAGAAAAGAACACTCGTTGTGTTAGCAAACTGTTTACATCCATTTTGGATGAGTTTATATATCTATTTATTTGTATTTCTTTGTTTGTATTTGTCAAATGGGGCTTGTATTTGACCTTGAGTTTCAAAATATTTATGAAGATCCTAGGCAGACAATCAGAAGAATGTCTAAAACAAGATTTATTGTTTTTATTGTTGGATTAATTCTGCTTTCATAAGCAGAAATATGTTGTAAAGAGTATTCACCTTTTTGTAGTTGTCCATGTAATTTACACAAGAATTGTTTCTACATGTTACACTTGTGCTACACGTGACACTTTGGGGGTTGTGATGCATTTGCTCTTAGAAATTTCACATTAGGAATAAAGTATTTTCCGGCTTAGTCAAGCTCACCTAAGTTTTGGTGATGGTTGGAGCAAAAACCCAGCGTATTCTCTTGATAACTAAGAGCAAAAGATAGTTACCATTGATATAATATGATGTTGTTCTATGGGCTAAAGAATGCATACAACTTCATATGCTTAACCTAGAAGGATTACAAGCTAAAAAATTTGAATGTGCTGGAGATCCAACGGCACATTTCAATAAATGTCTAAACATTTTCTATTGACTCTGCTGTGCACAGTAGGGATGTGCATCTCTATCACTGCGGCCAATTCAACGCACATTTCCACGTATTGATAATGATCTGATATGTTAACGACATACATGAAGCAGCTACTACTGCGATGCAATAGGATTCACTCCTATTGTGATGCCATGCAAACGAGTATGGTACAGAAATGGTTTAGAGAGGTGGAATCAATCTCTGGTCACTTTTCTAACTACCAAAGGCAAAGGGCCTCTAACAATAATTATATATTAATACATCAGATTTTACCAATGAGAATAAAAGATTCCTTCCAAAGAATGGCAAGGGCAATGGCAACATGAACTTTTATGCCAGTACACCGATGGGAATCGGTGAGTCTTACCATCCCTAGTATGGATGCATAATTACAAACCAGCAGGCAGCAAGATGTGCCAGGCCTAATGCTTTGTTTTAAAGGTATCCTGTTTTCAGTGCACAATCCATTATCAATTCTCCTGAAATGGAAACCTGAAAGACCTGTAGCTAATCAGCAGAAAATAGCACAGATACACATATGCTTCCAATGTGATAAGTGCTTCTTTTACACAAATTTCCCAGTCTTCCTCCTTGCTACATATTTGTAGATCTTCTACTATCTTTTATGTGAAGGTGATAATTGTCAACATACCACAGCACACAACAAAATGTGCCCTTTGCATTTAACCCATGTGACACAGCAGTGGGCAGCTAATTCAGTGCCTGGGGAGCAGTGCTTGGGGATGGTACCATACTCAGGGTACCTCAGGGGTACTTGCAGGTCGGGTACTTGAACCGGCAACTGAAGTTTTCCTTTGCCAGTTTTGGAATACTTAGCACATATTATCTTCCTGCACGTAACGTTCAACATTATTTTACATCTCTAAAAAAGACAATGTCATCCCCAACAGATTACTTTATTCAGCCTTCTGTTTCGCAGGGCTGCGCCAAATAATTTCTCCTTTCCTTTTTTCTTTCGTACAGTGAAAGTGCTTTTTAACAAAGCTTTGTTTTTATTTTAATTTCTCTCTTTGTGTATTTGCAATACTTTTGATGGGATAAAATGTTTACAAAGCATGTAACATACAATCAGCCTTAAAGCTTTGTTTTGCTGAAATCTGTTTTGTATATTTTTTAAATGTTATAGAGTGTTAAATCATGGAAAATGCTCCAATAAATTTTATTTCATGTTTCACATAACATCCATGGATAAGTGTCCACCTTTAATCATAGCTTTTTCAACTGAGGAGAATAAAGGATCCTGGAATTTCCAAAGGCCCTGAACCCTTTGTAAACCTTCTGTAAGGTGAGCAAGACCCTTAACCCCAAGTTACTCCAGGGAGATGTAATGTACTGTAATGTACTGTAAAGTAATAATCCCAGAGATATTTAGCAGCACCCTTCTACAGATACTGCAAGGTTAGGTGAGCACTTGCTGTGTGCCAAACTAGAGCTTGCTGGGTATCCAGCAACATTACAGTATATCTGTCACTTGCATTTTACTAAATACTTAGTATATCGTTACACCTGCTTCACGGTGAGCCAAAGGAAGCATCGCCAGCATGGCATTTGTAAGCCACCACTAGGATACCCCGACCCAGGATGAGCGGGAAAAGAAAGGGGCTCGTAAAACCCTTTGATGATTCTGGTTTTGTCGGGGGGAGGCGTGGTGGGGCAGTGGTTAGTGCCGCTGCCTCACACCCCTGGGGACAGAACTCGAGCCTCCGCCCTCCGTGTGTGGAGTTTGCATGTTCACCCTATGTTGCCGTGGGGTTTCCTTAGGGAACTCTGGTTTCCCCCCATCCAAAAAACATCAAATCAAATCAAATAGTCTTTTTATTGTTAATTCACTATATGTGCAGAACATACCGGAGAATCGAAATACTGTTTCTCTCCTCTCTTCGTATTAGTGCCTATACGGTCGTAAAAAATAGAAGTAGAAACACACACATACATATATCACATACAATAAATAAATAACATTTCGAGCAGCTGGAATCAGTAAACCTATGTGCAATGGAGCCAATAAATGCAAAACAAATAGTGAGAAGGTGCATTACACAATACGTATATAAACAGTTGTGCAAAACAACCAACAAGTATCATAGTGCAGAGAAACAAATTGGACAATTAGCAGCAGAGGTAACATTGTGTGTGTGTATGTGTGTGTGTATATATATATATATATAAATAGATATATGCAGGGAGCTGATGTAGGGCACTTGTGTAGGTTGTGCCTCTTGTTACAGACCAGGGGCCATGGGGGGGAAGTAGTGGACAGAGATCAGCTTCCTGACAGCTTGGTGGATGAAGCTGTTGGACAGTCTTATGGATTTGTCCCACCTGATGGCAGGGGGCTGAAGAGGGAGTGGAAGGGGTAGGAGGAGTCACTGGCGATGCTGATGGCTCTACATGTGAGGCGGGTGTGGAAAATGTCATTGAGGGAGGGCAGGGGGACACCGATGATCCTGCTGGCCTTACTCATTATGCGTTGCAGGGACTCCATACCACATAATATTCAGCCTCGAGAGTGGTGAGGACACTCTCGATTGTGCCCCAGTAGAATGAGCACATGATAGGGGGTGAGACTTGTGCTCTCCTCAGTTTATGAAGGAAGTAGAGGCGAGTTTTATCTTTCTTGGCCAGTGATGTGGTGTTGTCTGACCAGGAGAGGTCTTATAAGATGTGCACCCCTAGGAACTTGGTGCTACTCACCCTCTCCACAGCTGCACCGTCCATTATCAGGGGGGTGTGCTGTGAATGGCCTCTTCTGAAATTGACCACAATCTCTTTGGTTTTTCCCACGTTCAGGAAGAGATTGTTGTCTTTACACCACGGGACCAGTTGGCTCACCTCATTTCTGCAGTTGGCTTCTTCATTCTTGGTGATGAGGCTGACCACAGTTGTATCGTCCGCAAACTTGACAGTGTGGTTGGAGTTGTAGGATGGAACACAGTCAAGGGTCAGTAGAGTAAAGAGTAGCGGGCACGCCCCCTTGTGGTGCCTCTGTGCTCAGTGTGATGGTCTTTGAGGTGTTGTTGGTGACCCGCACATTTTGTGGTGTCTCTGTAAGAAAGTCCAGCGCCCAGTTGCAGAGAGAAGCTTTGAGTCCCAAGTGACTGAGTTTTTGTACTAGTTGCTGGGGAATGATTGTGCTGAATGCTGAACTAAAAGATGGGTGTGGGCTTGGTGGAGAGCAGCAGAAATGGCATCCTCTATGGACCTGTTAGACCTGTATCCAAACTGAAATGGGTCATGGGAAGGGGGAGGATGGACTTGATGTTCTGCATCACCAGCCGCTCAAAGCACTTCATGATGATGGACGTTATGCTGAGGTTAGTTGGAGTTACCAAACAGCCCATAGGTGTGCATGTATGACTGAAGGGTGTGTGAGTGTGCCCTGTGATGGGTTGGATCCCCATCCAGGACTGTTCCCTGCCTTATGCACATAGGCTCTGGGACCAGCTCCAGATCCCCCCCCTGGCCTCGAATAGAACTAGTGGTTACAGAATTTGGATTGATGGATGGATGGATGAATAGATGGGTTTGTCTCTTCTTTTCTTTTTCAGTGAAAAACAGTGAAAGGCAGTGAAACAAACCAATAAAATCAGCATAAACACAGCATAACACAGAACTCCTAGAGGTTGTGGCAACTGTGGTTCTATGGTTTTTTTCCTCCCGTGGAGCGGTGTTTTATTTACAGGCAGGAGCGGGGGCCCTGTCTCACTCCAATACCGAGTCTGAGGCATGCCCAAACCGGAATGAGCGCGGAGTGGTGTTTTATTTAAAGGCAGGAGCGGCTGCTCTGTCTCACTCCAATACTGAGTCTGAGGCATGCCCAATTTCGAGTCTGAACCGGTATTGAGTGGAGGAGCAGGCCAACAGCCACGAGGGAGAGGAGCGGAAATTCTCACCGCTCCGCTCAAACAAAGAAACTAAATTTTGAAAACATTGCGGCAATTTCAAAAACTATGTGAATGCCAATTTACGAACTTTCAACAGTTTATCGTTAAAATTACACCATTACACATGAGGAAACACGCAT
>JAODKM010000118.1:16755438-16766017 GCA_026780845.1 Petrocephalus sullivani
ATCCTTTACCCGGCTTAACTGAATGATCATCTCATGTTTGCTTTTACCAGTCACCAGCACACCTACCTTGTGAGCTCGATTGATGGCAGCTAGAGTGAGACTCATGCGCTGATGGGGTTTCACAGGACTCTCCGTCAGGACCACTAGCCTATCTGCATGGGTGTCCAGCTGAGTGCTCTGGAATAGTGAAGCTGTGTGTCCATCATAACCGACACCCAGCAGAACAAAGTGAAAACTTGAGCCGTTGACCAACTGTGAGATGTCACTCTCGTAGAGCAGTGGGCCGCCGTCTTCCTCGACACAAAGACGTCGATTGAGTTGTACAGGCATGGGATGAGTATTGAAGTAGGGCAGCCGTACTTGCTGCAGAAGGTTCTCGTGCAAGGCATGGAAGTTGGAGCCAGGCTCTGACAATGGCACACAACGCTCATCCACCATCCATATGTGTGTGTGCTGCCATGGAAAGGAATAGTGGTGTACAGCCAAGCGTTGGAACAGGGCCAGGGGGCTCGAGCCACCCGACAGCGCCAGGTGGAAAACTCCTCCAGCCTCAACTGCTTCTTCAGCTGCTGCCTGTAGATCAGCAGCTAGTCGATCGATGAGCTCCTCGGGCCAGGCCGATATCATGTCCGAGTTACGATACTTGCCGTGCATGACCTGGAAGTTTTCAGCGGCTGCCGTGCCCACAACAAAGTTGTGTGGGCTCAAGATTATAGCTTCATTTGAGAAAGCAAGCTTTCTGCCATGCAGATGGAAGTCAAGAAGACCTTCCGTGTCAGTGCCTCCAGGATATATGCGTGGAACCTGCTGTGCTAGGCTGTACAGTAGGGGTGTCCAAAAAGCCCAGGAAGACAGGAGGGTTTCTACTCTGATAACGCTGTCCTTCCTGCCATGAAAAATTTGGGAGATGACCACCTCATGGGCCTCCCTCTGAAACCTGGGCACATGGACGTAG
The DNA here is from genome assembly GCA_026780845.1 of Petrocephalus sullivani. Lineage (NCBI taxonomy): Eukaryota > Metazoa > Chordata > Actinopteri > Osteoglossiformes > Mormyridae > Petrocephalus > Petrocephalus sullivani. The sequence continues at coordinate 16,756,394 of JAODKM010000118.1, forward strand.
TAAGCCGACAAGGGCAGGCCAAACAAGGTAGTACCACTTTCTCCTGCCATCACTTTCCAGCCATCATCTGGAACGGCAGGCTTAAATAGATTCTTGCTGACGAGAATGGCTGGGTGCTGTAGGTCACCATGTCGCAACAGGAAAACTATTTGCTTGGGGCTACAACGGAGGCTGCTGGAATTCTGAACACTAAAAACCTCATTCTTGAAGAGTATGCGGGCATAGGTCACCTGCTCATCCAACATCTTCCCAGAGGTCATGAAGATAGGAACTCCATCAAACTGAGCATTCCTGACATGTACCACAGCACCTAGGAAGAACAAAAACAATCACTAGTAATATTAAAATAAAGCACATTGTGACGACCTTTTTCTGAAACTGTACATAGGAAATATACTTCTAATAAGAAGTATACAGATATAAATGCAATAAATAGGCCCAATAAAAACATATAAGGACAATTTACAACCATTCAAAGTTGAAAAAATAATAATGTGTTTAAAAAGCCATCAAACCAGAAGCTGATCTCTGCTATCAAGGGAAATCCATCTTACTTACAATCCTGCCCATTTTAAGAGATCTTCATCCAAAAAATCTTATCACCAAAAACTATATGCCACTTAAATGTATGTAATACATGTGATGTACGTCAAAATCTGAAATTGTGTCTGAGGATGTTTCATGCAAGTAAATGCGACATCAGCTGAAAAGCCCTCCTTGTGTGCTATATACCTGCAAAGGTTGGTGTGTTGCTGATCTGTTCCTTGGTTCTGTTAAGCTCCTCCTGTACCTCAGAGTTGTAGGCCTGGTACTGGCCAATGACAGCACTCGCCCGGTCGATATGCTGTAAAGAGCTGAACACCTGCAGCTTCTTGTTCAGGATCTCATCGCTGTTGCTCAAATTGGCTGGGACTCCCATTGTCAGAAGGAGAAGGACCTCCATCAGATGGTTCTGTAGCACGTCCCTGATCACTCCATACTGATCATAAAACTGAGCCCTGCCTAAATCAGAGACACATTAAGCATAAGGCAATTTGTAACACATTTGATAGTGAGGTTCTACTTCATAAAAACATTTTAAATGGTTTTCTCTGCAGAAACCAGTATGCATAATTTTCACACGCTCTTTAGGGCTGGGTGATATCTGCAATATTTTAATTCAAAATATCAAGATATTTCTGGCCTATCGTTATATTAAAAAATCTAACAATAACAGAGTCAATCAGCACCCCACCCCCCAAAAAATATGTACTGTCAATAGTCGCTTCGCATTGGGTGATTCTTCACCTCCACAGCTGCGCATTTAAAAGCATGTAATGCATGGCATGTTGTGCATTAACCTTTACAAGCATTTCACATTTATTTAGAAGACATAACAGTTCTGGTTTTCACCAGTCCAGAAGTTGTAATGATATTGGTTATAAATATTTAAGTACAGCTGTGTGCACTTTATTTGTTCACCTAATCAACAGGTGAGATTAGTCAATGGTCGGGGGAGGTGGGAAGGCAATTTCCCCACTAGGACTAATAAAGGTATTAATTAATAATAATAATAATAATAATAATAATATTTTTATTAATGGTCAAACATACATTTTAACCAGGCATAATTTCTGAGTATTCTCAGACAATGATGAATAATCCCATTCCTTTTTATAATTATAATTTTGTGTGTATATTATTTGCAAATATTAAAATCACATGCCTCCACAGATGCAAGTGCCTACTAAAACTTAAATGCAAAGCAGTTTATGAACAAGACTTTTCACAGCTTCAGAAAAGGCAAACATGCAATTGAAGCACGATGGTGCAGTAAACTGGTCAATCTTATACGAAGGTACAAGAAAATTATTTTTGTTTCATTTTTTGTTTGAATCATTTTGTTTTTATGGTAAATTGCAAGTGATTTAAGTAAAAGAAACACGAGTCCACAACCTTTAACATCCAGAGTTTCTTTGAGAACTATCTCCATTCGCTCAATGTGGTGTTTGTTCCAGATGGGCTCAAGGAAGTTCTTGTTGTCTTTCCGAAATGGTAATATCTGGGAAACCACCTTTTACATAAGTGTACAAAAAAAAGATAAAGGTCAAACTAAATGCATATGTGGATATTCATCCTTATGTAGCATTGCTTGTAACTTTTGAAATGACAATGCAATTTTATCAATGACAAAAAAAAAACGTGTGTGTATAATATATATATAAACCCATTAGACCTGTAATTCTGTAAGTCTTGCTTCTGTAAACCAAAACAGTGTTTGTTCAAATTGCAATGCAGTTTCTTTTTACCATGTTAAAAGACATGCATGTTCATGACCTGTAACCTCCATCTCCCAGAAGAACAGGTTCTGAGTACTGTGAGCACATGGCACTCAACAGGACCTGCACACTCACTTCCAGACTCATGGACTGACCTAAACTTAGCATTTATTTTGTAATGGAGGCCCATCGTGGCATCAGCAATAAATATTAGTATCAACAGTGGGTTGATAGTCTGTTACACTCTCCTCATTCAATACAAACTGCCATAAAAATAAATATGATAAACACTGCAGAAATCTGACAAAAATATTTTATAAATATCCATGTACTACAAGTACAATAATGGACACATTGAAAATGAAGCCTAAAGGATTCGTTTTAAAGAAGTTTCAACTAGGGATGCACTGATCGATCAGCCAGCAATCGGAATTGGCCTATCTACAGCCTGATCGGTCACACATATTTCCGATTTCATACTGATCTTATGCATGTGCAATATGCAGCCATGCGCACACCCACATCCCAGTCACGGGCGCACTTACAGATGCAGTAAAATGTCCATACTTCTTCAGTGTGAGAGAAGCGGACGCAAAATACGCTATCTGTGATAAGTGTAAGGTCCAAGTACACCGTGGGGGAACCAATGCAAAGACATTTAACACAACATTTAATTGGACAAAAACTCATCACACCGGTGAACATGTGTAACAGAATGAATTTGCATCTGCTTTTATCCTATATAGTATATAATTACCCAAAGATCTATTGGAAACTTTTATTTTGATACCTGGCTGTAAAGCGGATTGTTTTCCCATTATATTTCCCCCTCCCGCTTGTGATGCCTTCCAGTTGCCCAGAGTAGTGATGTGCAAACCACATCTTTTTATTAATTCGATTCATTCCGTTCAGTTCACTGAAAAGAATCATTGATTCATTCAATAACTTCATGTTTTACTTACTGGGTGGGGTTAGAAGTGAATTACTGTAAACAATATTGTTTTATGTATTATTTTAATAATAAAACTATTAATTATTCTCTTTTTATTTTGTTACTATAGGCTACAAATAAATATACAGAACACAACCAAGCACATGCATAATAATCAAAAGTTTAATGAGTGAATATTTTGCAGTACTAACAGGACCTCATTCGTGGCAATACTTATTCTGGCCAATAGATGTCACTGCACTACACAGTCAGTGTACAGTCCGTAGGCTCAGCTAACCACCAAAACAATGAAACAATGAATGATGTGAACGAAAGGAACTAATGAACCAAAGAACCGCTGAACGAACGACTAAATCCAATGACCCGGTGAACGAGAAGACCTGGTGAATCAACGGGTCTTCTAGGTCAGTGGGGGCGCTCACATTGTGGTGGTCATTGTAGTCACTGATCTCAGTCAGAGGAACTGTAGTCAGTGGGAGGAGCTTGGTGGACTTAAGTGTGACAGCTATTGGCTGGATGTCGTCACGGCTGTGTTTCTAATGCTGGTTAGCTTGGAGGCATTCAGGTTACATTTATCTGTTTATTTGGCTTTATTTATCAGAATTTGTAAAGTTTAATAAGCTTTTGTTATGAAAATATAGGTTTTGCATTAAAGAAAATTTGCGTTTTGTTTGTATTTGCTGTTCTCAGGAAAAAATCGGTATCGGCCGATCGCACTCATAAAAAATCTGTAATCAGAATCGGCCAAGAAAAGTGCAGTCGGTGCGTCCCTAGTTTCAACAGAATTTATGGCCAGTAAATCAGAACTGGGGAGGCAATTCAGCAAAATATACTTATGTCACAAAAATGCATATAAGGCTGAGCCATGGACCTCCAAAGCAGAGGGGGTTACCTGGGTCACCAAGGAATCATTAAGAATGCAGTAACGGAGAATCATGAAAAAAATAACTGCAAGTAATTTAGCGTAAACTGAGAAAACCTATATTAACAGAAGCAATATCGATTACTCACTGAGCGTCCATATCATATTTCATATCGCCTGTATTTTAAGGTCACGTCAGCGGCAGCATCAGCCAAATCTCAACACGCATCGCGAGGCGGCACAGTGAGCAGGCTTTGAATATTTAGGGAAAAAAACTACGGGACAGGTTATATCTGAATTATTCACAAGCAATGAGACAAATGGACATGACTGTATGCCCCCCCCCCCCCCCAGTGACGTGAACAAGAAGGACAATGACACATGCATGTGCTGCAGGGCCCAGATGTGAGGATTCCAGGAACCTTGCCACTGGAGGTCTAGCAGAATAATAAATCATAAAACTTATAAAAAATACAGTATTTTTGCCCGTATTGGTTTCCGTAAGGTAACATATTACTACTTTTTGAGATAATGGCTTATTAACCATTTATCAGAGAAATTAAAAAACCCCATCAAAGACAGACAGACAGTCATGTAATTATTATTAAAGTATAATAATTATAAATCAGATTAAACATCTAGGAATAATAAAAACGCATTTCAATCCAGTCATGGAGATAATCAGTTTGATCAATCATATAGAAAATCACTTGGAACCACAGAAGAGCTCTTTTGTTGCCCAGCAGCTATACGAGACCCTTTATTAGTTTGACTGTCCCTGCTGCAGTGGAACACCATCACCCAATCATTCCACCACTAAGATACTGCCTGCTGCAGGCCGCAATAAAATAGTAAAATTATCAAAAGCAACATTTCATGAAAACTTAAAGGAGCAGGTTGAGATACAATAATTATGAAGAGCAGGCTGATTCATACCTGTTTTCCTAGATAGTGGTCTATCCTGAACATCTCGTCCTCACGCAGTGACTTTTCCAGCTGTGCGGCTAGTTTCTCAGCACTGTCCAGGTCATGGCCAAAAGGCTTCTCCAGCACCACCCGAAGCCATGCCCTCTGGCCGGGTCTGCAGCTGCGGCTGATTTTGTCGGCGATATCAGCATACGCAGATGCAGGAACGGCCAGGTAAAAGAGCCGGCCTGCCTCTGCCAGGTCTTCACCTTCCAGCCGCTGTCTGATATCTCGTGCCAGATTTTCATAATCTTCTGTAGTGTTCAGCTGCTGATACTGTGCCAGCTTCAAGAACTGCTCCTTCAGCAGAGCACAGCGCTCCCCTGACACGTCCAACGGGCATGCCAGGCTCTTCAAGATCTGGAAGAACTCTGGCTTGCCTTTTTCGGCGTTTGAACGACCCCCGCCGTAGAAGGAAAAGCTGTGCCCACTGCTGACCTGATCTGCATACAGCTGGAAGAAGCTATGCCAAAGATACTTCCTGGCCAGATCGCCCGTGCCACCCACAATGACCACAGACACATGGCCTCTGGATTCCTTGGCTGAGCCCTTCTGCGTGCATACGCTGTCCAATAGCAGGAAGGTAAACAATGCCCGCCACATCACTCCAAGATGGCCTCCACTGCGTTCTACCTAGAACTGTGGGACAGGACAGAGGAAAAGAGCATCACTACTTTTGGCTCTGCTACTAAGAAATACAATGTTAAGAGCACCATTCAAGTTCTGTTCAATAAAATTTTATTAGTATATTGCATTTCCACAGCATTACATTGTCTCAAAGCGCTTTACATTATCTCTGCCCGAAGACCCCAAGCAAGGCAAAGGCGACAGTAGTGAGGAAAAACTCCCTAGAAGGAAGAAACCTCGGGAGGAACCAGACCTAAAACCAGCAAAGGGTACAAAATTAACAAGGACTTTATTTATACAAGACAAATCGTTAGGATTGCTGGCCAAGTCTTGACCAGATGAAAAAGACCTGGAAACTAAGAAGTTACCTTTATATGAAATCATTGTAAAACATGGAAAACATATTGCACTATATATTAAGCCTTTATAAAACTTTTAAATGTACTTTGAGAGTTTTTACTCCTGCAATGTAACAACTCAAAATCATTTTATAAGTAAGGTCCACAGTCAGGTGTGTGAATCTACTAATTGTTCAGTTCCAGCACTGTTTGTAATAAGGGCTGAGCCCTAATTATGTCTGATAAGGAGCAAAAGCAGATTATGATACACTGATACTCCATGTCCACCTAATACTACTGGCAACAAACACAGGAGTATTCTAGCAAAGAGGATACATTCAATTTTGCTCAGAAAAGTTCACTACTTCGCTACTGTTTTACTAACTTTCAGCTTTGCAGAATTTATGCATTACACATGGTGGCTGGGGAAAGTGAAGATTTTTTAAAAATATATTTCCCCTCAAGGTTATTTGCAAGTCACATATTTGTAGTACAAAGAAGGAACATCATACTGGCATGTGTGATGTTTGTAGGGCTCTTTGAGTAGAGAAGTGTATAATTTGTGTGTTGATAAGCTTAGAAGGAGATTCCATCTCAAAGAATCCAAAACAAAGCAGCATTTACAATATTTACACAGATCAGCCAAATCATCACTAACAGGTGAATAATAATGCCAGAAAAAACAGATCAAGGTGTCGACTTGGATTCCAAATGAATGACTGTCCAGTGACAGGCGACAGGGCCCCAGTGGGACAGAGATCACAGCTGTAATGTGAACCCCCGAGTCTGGAGGTCAGGTGACAGCGATACCCTGAGCCACCAATCACCCATCTTACTGCAAATGTTTAATCATTATACTGAAATGTAAACGGAAAGATACGAAAACAAAGACACTAAAATGCAAATAAAAAGCAATTTATTAACAATAAATTACTTTTCCCAGCTTCAGAAAAGGCAAACGTGCAAGAACCAAAGGAAAGTATCTGTAATTTATTAATTTGTAGGGGGTAGGTTTTTACCAACTAAATATTTAGATAGAGAAAGACTTCCCTGAAAGAGGTGCAAAGCAACAGATTAAACAAGTTACAGTAGAGGGGTTGCTCAGAGCGATCTCTTACGCCATGTGGCCGCACTGATCAAACAGCATTCACCGCAAACAAGGCGGTTATCATCAGGTTAATAACCCCCAAGGCAACCTTTGGAGCAAAATTTCCGGGTTTGCTACATATGAAGAGACGACAAATGGCCGCTGTAACAGCAAACTGTCCCAAAAAAACATTTCAGTTACAGCCCATTAAGTGCCAAATTCGCGCTCCGTACTGTAGTTTGAATACTCTGACTGTCAGTCATGTGAGTCATGTACGTAAGAAATTTGTGCACAAAAATCACGTTAAAACATAGCATCGCGTGTACACCATTTAAATAACACGTACATTAGTTTACATATTAAGTGTAGGCGGTCACTGGCCATTCCAATGGCTACAAAATGCATTTTGTCTCAAAGATATATTATTCTATACCTAAACGCCCCAAATCTGTAATAATTTGGAATTCTACCGTGCTGTTACGAAGTGTAGTTGCCGCATATGAATCTGCAGGGCACTGCATGGCACTGTGTGACGACAGGTATTAAGACAACCCTCGTACTTCCAAATAGTAATTACAAATCTGGCCGTGAAAGCAAAAGTCAACTACTAAAGCAGCACGAGCGCTGGGAGGCTCGAGGCACGTACCTCATTCCGCGCGCGGCTTTCCGAAGCACCACGAGAGCCACCTTACGCTCGGTACTGATACTCTGTAGCGCGTGCCAAGCAGTACGGGACACTTCGGACCAATCCCGTGTCGGTACTCGTATCGTCCGGACTCGGTGGCGTAATCGATGACGTTTGACGCTTCGTGCGTGAAGCTCCACCCAAATGGTTCGTGAGGCGCGTCCAATGGGATCGAAACGGAACCGCCCCCCCACCCCCCCTCGTGGGACTGTAGTCTGCAGCGGAGCGTGCGTCGTGCGTGCGTGAAAGGAAGTTTTGCACGTAGGGAGATGATCTGTGCGACTGTGCTCGGACTGAGACCAAATGTTGCAAAACAATTGAAAAGTATCAAAACCTTATGAAGCCCTGTTCACTGTAGCCACGTGTCTTTTGGTAGGGACTTGAGAACGATGTTTCTTTACAGAAGTATGGCAAAGGTTTCGAAAACGCTGCTTGCCATCAGTGCTAATCACAACGTGTAAACTTCTGTTATTCCAAAGATAAGTTATCTGTTATGTGCCAAAGAGTTCGTATACAACAACTGCATCTCATAATGTAAGGCTTTGCATGAACAGTTAGAGACGAATTAAGCCGAATATTGGGCGGTGCACAATCAGAGTTGTGTTACCAAAGATGAATACATAACTTTTGCTCTGTATAATAATTCCTTTTGTCACAACATTAAGCCAGTGAGAGCCCTGGTGAACATGGTTGTGAAATACTGACATCTGTTCATGGTAGTGGAGGATGAGGGGTTCAGGAGTTTGTGGACAAACTGGACCAGAACTGTGTCGTTCCTACTAGGCAGATGTGTATGAATATAATGGAATGGACATACAGTTATTTTCATTCACTCTCTTCTTTAGGTCAAGACCCATCTACAAAGGATACCTACTGTTAGGATTGGGGAAAATTCTCTCCAAGCTGCACTGCTTAAAATTTAGCTGGCGTGAAAGCCTGCCTGATGGAATAGTGGGGAATTAGGGAGAAGGTAACCTCCATCTAGCTACTCGGCAGCGAATACACTGGCATGTGTGAGGGACCCCCAGCTGAAGCGTACACTTGCATTGAATCTGGTGATCAAGAAAGCTGTGGGCTAGGCCCCAGGCCTTACAGACATCCACACCAGGGCACAAAAGATAGTGGGACATTTTAGATCCTGCATAACAGAAAAGGACTTCCCTGAAAGAGGTGCAAAGCAACAGATTAAACAAGTTACAGTAGAGGGGTTGCTCAGGGCAATCTCTTACGCCATGTGGCCGCACTGACCAAACATCATTCACCACAAACAAGGCGGTTATCATCAGGTTAATAACCGCCAAGGCAACCTTTGGAGCAAAATTTCTGGGTTTGCTACATATGAAGAGACGAGAAATGTAATGTACAGGTCAATGAAACTGCAGGAAGATGGAAAATACATGATAGTAAATAAAAGATAAATAAATAAAATACAATATAAAGGTTAAAGTTATAAAGGCATATGCTAGTCAAAATTGGAAATGTGGTATTTTATGAATATAGCACCAAAACAGTGAGATGAAAAAAATGACATAAGTAGCAAGAGAATACAAACAATAACACAATGTGTGTGTGTGTGTGTGTGTGTATATACATATAACCTTATAACCTGCATATGACTGCCTCCCCTATCCTGTTACAGTATGAGGTGTGTGTATGTGTATATAACCTTATAACCTGCATATGACTGCCTCCCCTATCCTGTTATGAGGTGTTGTATATATGTAACCTTATAACCTGCACATGACTGCCTCCCCTATCCTTTTATGAGGTGTTGTATATATATTAGGGCTGTCAAAATTGACGCGTTAACGCGGATTAATCCAGCGTTGTGATTAATCTGATTAAATAT
>JAODKM010000118.1:16770311-16785330 GCA_026780845.1 Petrocephalus sullivani
CGATGGCTGGGTCTGTATGGAGTGACTGTGTTGGTATGCAGTGACTGTGTCAGTATACGATGGCTGGGTCTGTATGGGATAACTGTATCAGTATGTGACAACTGTGTATCACTAGGCATATGCATACACTCACACATATAGTGACACACTATGGGCAATTTAAAAATGTCTGTGGCCTGCAGGAATAAAGCTGCACAACATGGGAGAACACGCAAGCTCCACACATACAGAGTAGTGGTGGATTTACACCCCCAGCCCTAGAGTTTATAAGGTTATTGTGCTTCCCATTGAGCCAGTTATTACCATTCAGTTACTCTTATCCATCCAGCCAGCCTCCCTTCCATATTGCGTATTTAATTCAGTGTCATAGTTGCAGTACCAGTGGCATCCGATGTGGCTCCCTAGGCGAGCATCACCACTGGCACCCGCCATCAGGGGCAAAATGAAACTGGCTGGCAAGTTGGCACCCCCCTCAGAAGCTGTGTCACCTATAGCTTTAACCGCCCCTGCATGGTTGCATCCAGTTGCTAATTAATTGCAAGCACATGTAATTGAAAGTAGAGTGGTGTATCCAGAGTCATGCAGTGCTGGCCAGCGGTGGGGCGCTGAGTGACGGCGGAGTGCATGTGCGCTGACCCTGCGCAGAGCGCACCGGCCGGCGTTAATAGCCCTGCGTCCGTGCACACGCAGCGCTTCTGCAAGAGCTGCTGCTGCAGTCCAGGAGCACTGCTGAGGTGTGCAGTTTGTGCTGCTACAGGGAGCTGGCACGAGCCGGCAGAGAGAGAGGGAGAGGGAGAGGGAGGGAGAGGGAGAGGGAGAGTAGGGGAGATAACAATGTCATTCTGTTTGGCAGTCAGTGCTGCAGTCAGCTCCAGCAAGCCTAGCATATACACCATGGTTTTCACCTCATCTCCGTAACGCAGCTGTGAGTATGCGTGTTTTTTTTTTGCTGTTGTTTAGTCACCGTTATTTCTATTCTCTCTGTCCTCTAACTGCCAGAGATTGCTTTCAATTGAAATACTCAAAGCTATTTATTTTTCTATGATGTCACTAGTTGTATGCTTCTCCTTTTCTTAAGATATGTTTTTAAGTAGCACCTTTCATTGTATAAGATATTTCCTTGGTTGACTGCTAGCTTCACAAACACAGAATGTACCTTTTTTTAATAAACCATATATGAGCTGTACTGCATTAGTAACTTCGACAGTTTGAGAATTGTGAGGCATTGTGCTGGAGTGCACAAAGTAGTGAAATGTATGCTCAGATGTTTAAAAAAAGGAAGTAGGTAAATTTAAATGACCCCTTTACGCAATGATCCAAATGTTTTCCTTGATCTATTTTCTGAGCATATGCTACCATTCACAGGCTCCTCCGTCTAATTTTGATCCACTTTCCTGCTAGTTGAAGTTGCAAGTACATTGAACATGGTGTCGTAGTTATAAGGGAATTGCTGTGACCATTATAGATTATAAAGTGGCCCAGGCGGAACCCTGAGGAACACCGGGGTAAATCGCATGCTCCATAGACTTGGCTGCAGAAATGTTAATAAGGAGTTTAAACTGACTGTTTCATGAGAGCTGCATGCAAACCCTGGCATGGACCTTTCTCCCAGCGATGAGGCGTGAGCATCTTCCAACCCCGCTGAAAGATCGCGCCGTCTAAGTGGGAAAGAGAAACACATGTCATTCCCCCGCTGTGTCAACAATTAACTGCTGTTTTATTTTTATTACACGTTGATCAAATGTGAAAATAATACACTATGTAGACTTTAATCTTTGAACAGACCCTACAAATCAAATCAAAAGATCTGTTTATTGAATTTTCTTCACATTTGGTTAGGATGTAAAAGTTAAAAATTTTGACAGCAATGTAAAAAATGTGTACAGCTGTGGAAGAGAACAGAAGGCAAACTGGCGACCATCATAACTCCTATAACCTTTTACAAATTTTGGCCACGCTAAATTGTAGCATTTCTACTTAAGCAAGGACTTTCACTTTAAGCTGCAGGCTGTGTCTCCTTCACTTATAATAAGTCAAGTGCAGCACCTAATATCCTTTGCAGCATCTCTCCCGGACAATTTTGCTGTGTGTGTATGTGTGTGTATATATATATATATATATATATATATATGTATGCAGGACAGAAATACATTTATACAGCAGTTTTGTGAATGTTCCATCCTAGTGCTCTCCACCGCTCTGTGATGATGTAATCAATGCAGCAACTCTCAGACTTGCTGCTGTAAGAGATCATTGCTTCCTTTCACTCATTGCCTTTCTCTCTCTCTCTCACTCTGAAGTCAGCCTTACAGAAGTGGCACAATGCAGATAGGGTCAGGAGCTCACTAGCAGAGCACATATCCACGCTCAGGCTATGAGTTCTTGCCAACCCTGTGAGACCTTAAAGTTTCGTTTACTTGAGTTATGTTGATATTTTTTGCTCTGGTTCAAATAATGCTATATTGACTGTTATATTTGCTATGAGTATATTTGCTTGTGTATACAGATTTTCCTTTTTTAGTTCTGGCCGTGGCGGGGACCCCTTCACGGAGTTGCCAGTTTACGAAGACAAAGGCCGTATCCAAATTGCAAACACTGCAACTGATCAGGAATCTAGCGGATCTGTTCCCTACTAGTCAATAGAGCAGGTTACCTACTGCAGGATGGGCTGAAGCATGAGACTGGATTAAAGTCCTTCTCAAGCAAAAAGATGTTAAAGGAGATTAATGTCTTTCTCCTGGAAAAGTATGGTCCGTGTGGCAAAGGGAGAAACTTTATATGCCAATTTGTATTAACCATTCCATGTCACATTGTCACTCTATTTTACTGTAAATAAGAATCTCCAAAGTGAATTACAGCCCTGTTACAACCCACGTTCTGTAAAATATAAATTAAATCAGAATGCAATGATTTACAAATGATATAAATCCATATCTAAATGAAAAAAGAACAAAGACAACTTATCAAGTGCTGAGAAATGTTATTATTTTACGACAAATAAATGTTCAATTAGAATTTGATGCTAGCACCATGTTTAAGAAAAAGTCGGGACAGCGACATGTTTAGCGCTGTGTTTCATCACTACTTCTTTTAACAACACTAAATGTAAATGTTTGGGAGCTGAGGAGACCAGTTTCTGGATTTTTGCAAGTGAAACGTCCCATTCTTGCCTGACATTGCTTTTCATCCGTTTAACAGTTCAGAGTCTCTTTTGTCGTATTTTTGGTTTCATGATGCGCCAAATGTTTTCAATGGGTGACAGCTCTGGACTGCAGGCAGGCCAGTCTAGCACCCGGACTCAATCTCCTACAGAGCCATGCTGTTGTAATACGCACAGAATGCGGTTTGGCATTGTCTTACTGAAATATGCAAGGCCGTCTCTGAAAAAGACATTGTCTGGATGGCAGCATATGTTGCTTCAAAACCTGTAGGTTTCATTCAGCAATAATGTTGGGTGCCTGCCCAGATGTGACCCTGGCTTAGGTAGCTTGCATTAATGCACCCCCATACCATCACGGATGCTGGCTTTTGAACTGTCCCCTGATAAGAAGCTGGACTCTCCTTCTCCTTTTTAGCCCAGAGGACGCTATGTCCATGACCTGAAATTTTTATCCTTTAGACCACAGGACAGTTTTGCTTTTTGCCTCAGTCCATCTTAAATGAGCTTGGGCCCAGAGAAGTCTGCAGCATTTCTGGATCATGTTTAAATACAGTTTTTTCTTCGCATGGTGGAGTTTCATCCTGCATTTGTGGATGCAGCAACGGACTGTGTTCATACACAATGGTTTTCTGTAGTGTTCCTGAGCCCATGCAGTGATTAACACTATAGAATTGTGTCTGTTTTTAACGCAGTGCTGCCTGAGGACCCAACAATCACGCCTATCTAATACTGGTTTTTGATTGTGTCCCTTACAGGTTGAATGGTGGCTCTGAGACTAGGGCTTTGTGCCAAGAATTGGTAGCTTGCTGGTTGAATCCCACGGATGCCAGAAGTGATTGTGCTCTGTTGGGCCCTTGACCTGCAATTGCTTTGTCCTGGGTATCATGTTAACTTACATCTGGCCATATAAATAGGTCCTCCAACTTCAGGGAAAGTTGGTGGTAGGATTGTCACTACTGCCCCCATGTGGTGGTGTGTGGTAATGTGCTGTCTCAGCATAGGACCTTTATCTTAGCCTTGCATGCAAAGTAGGTCCATCCAGATTCTCTGAATCTTTTAATGATATTAGGTACCATGGATGATGAGATTGGCAAATTCTTCGCGGAACATTATTCTTAAATTGTCAGTTTTTACCGACACAGTCTTTCACAGAGTGGAGAACCTCTCCCCATCTTCTCTGCACAGAGACTCTGCCTCTCTGGGAGGCTCTTTTTATACCCAATCATCTTACTGACCTGTTACCAATTAACCTAATTAGCTGCGAGATATTCAACCAGGTGTTTTGTTTTATCATTATACCTTTTCCAGTGCTTTGATGCCCATGTCCCAACTTTTTTGAAGCGTGTTGCTGGCATCAAATTCAAATTGAGCATATATTTGTCATACAACAGTAACACTTCTGAGTTTCAACATATGATATGTTATAACTGTTCTATTGTCAATTAAATGTGGGTTTATATCATTTTCAAATCACGCATTCTGTTTTATTTACATTTCACAGAGCATCCCAAATGGGATTGTGCCTATTGCTAAGCATGATGGTGTAAGTCATTGTGAGAATGCATCTTCAAGATAATTCTGCTGATCCACATATCTCATTTTATGCTGATTAAGAAGGAAAAATAGGACATGTTCATGTGAGTAAAGGAAGAACTTCTTTAGGAGACTTCACCGGATCTCGGTGTGGTTCCGCTGTATGGTCATTGCAGTTAGAAACAATCTACTCTATGTACAGAGAGAATGAATGTAGAGGCGTGTTTAATGCAGACTACAACTGTAACAAAGTGAAAGATCGATTGATTCAAATTAGTATTGAGATTAGTAAGGTTCAATAAATTTTAAGTACAGCTATGTGTTCTTGCTTTCTAGAATAAGACTCCAAAAACCATGACTACACTTTAATATAACTTTAGCATTAAAAAACAAACAAAGGACAAATGTTTGTCTTCCAAATCTCAACAGATTACAATAAATTACATGTCAGTATTTATGTGCTATATCTAGGTGCAGAAATTGCTGACCGTTACAGCTGTGTACTGGTGGTATACAGCAGTAAAGCTATATAAATGGCTAACTGTACATAATAAATGTATTTTTTGCACTACGACAGTGTGACATAGGGGAGGCCATGGGTATTCTGTGGCAGGGTGAAATCGGGTGAGAAGGTCAGGCATTCACCTGAAGCCTTTTCCTAATTATATAAAATAGTCTCCTGGTCCTACAAAGGAGAACCCAGGCCCTGCCCTGCTGATGCACTTCTTGGCCCATTTTGTTTGGCTCCTTATTGCCACCTTTGTTAGAGCTGAAAGGACCGTCCATTAATTTGTATCTCTCCTGTTTCTGGGTGGAGTGGTGGTTCTGAGGCTAGGGATTTGTGCCAGCAATTGGAAGGTTGCTGGTTTGAATGCCAGGAGTGTTTCTACTCCATTGGGCCCTTGAGCAAGGCCCTTAACCTGCAATTGCTTTCTCCTGGGTATGATGTTAACCTATATCTAGCCCTCCAAGTGGGTCCTCCAAAATTTGGGGGTTGGTGGCAGGATTGGCACTGGAGAAACTTCACTCTGTTCAGCTCCACTGCATGGCTGCACCCAGGTTCTCATCCCTGAGGTGGTTTGTCATGTGGTGCTGTCTCAACGTATGCCCCCCTTACCTCTCCAGTTTCTTGAACCCCCAAAAAAGTCCCTGTTGAGTCCTCTTATTCCTACATTATGTGAATGTGTTCATCACCCCACCTGGTGTAAATTTTACTTATTTAATGTAATTGTAAATTTAAAAAGAAGCTACAACAAAAAAAATTAGTTTAATCTGTTTAAGGAGTCACCGGATGTTAAAAGATAATTATTTGTTCCGACAAAAATCAAAAACTGAATACATGCCTCTTGTATAAGTTCGACCCCTAAACCTCAGTTGGGTGGTAGAGCCACCTTTTACAACTTTTTGCGTAAGTAGTAACCAGTTTTAGTAGTAACCTGTTCAGAGATTTTTTTTGCCCATTCATCATAGCAGACTTGTTCCAGGTGTTTCAGTTGGTTTGCTGTCTCTGATTAACAGCAGCTTTCAAAGAAAGCCGCAAATTCTCTCTGGGATTCAGATCTGACCTTTGACCTGGCCCCTCTGTCTCCAGAACTGCTTCAGTTAGTCAGCTATTTATTTATTAACAATGTGTTTAGTGGAGTAGAGTAGAGTATGATATGGAATGGTTTAGTACAGCATAGTATGCAAATGAAATAAATGCAAGTAAATTATTGTGGGAAGTATCCTTTCAGTGACGCAAGGGTATAAAACAAAGCAAAATACGAACCACACAGAATATTGCAACGCACAATTCACACACCAACCTCCCACTTCAGCACCGTCATACGTTAAGCGTCACACTCCCTGTGTAAACAGAAGCTGCTCAAATGTTATACATCCGTTTCTTCAACCACTATTTCCTTGTCTTTGTTAACATATTTGGCACAGCTTCAATTTACCTATCTTTTACCGATTACCGATTACCGATCAGAAATCTGTGATGCTCCAAGTTCTCTGATAGTCTAAATCAAGGATTCTTAACCAGCAGTTGAGAAACCCTGGGCTAAATATATTGACCAATTTCAAATAAAACCTACTTCTACTTTCTTAAATTATCATCCTACACCACACGCACCATTAATGACGTATTGCACTGAATTGACAACTAGGATTTTGTGTTTTCGTCCTAGTCGACCCTTTTTGCAAATGCTGCTGCCTTTAGCTTCAGTCCCAGCCAGAGAGGGGGGGGGGCTTTAATTGCTTGCTCCTCCAAAGTGAACATGCAGCAGTATTTAACAGTAGAAATTAAATATTATCTTGTATTTTCAGTTTCTTGATGGGTGGCATGTTGGTTTAGTGGGTTGCACCAGAATACCCCCCCCCCCAGATCTCTGTATCTGCAGTTTACATATTCTCCTTTGTTTGTGCAGGTCACCTATGGGAACCCAGCTCCCTCATGCAACCCAAAATATGCTATTAGGTGAGTTACCCTCTCTAAAATGCCTGTTAGTGTGTGACTAACGGCTTGACGGGTAGCACTGTTGCTTCACACCTATGTGTTGGAGGTTTTATCAATAAAAATTGTGCAAAATAAGCCATAATCTGCGTTTGACAAGAGGACCAATAACTGGGTGATTCACCAAGTGCTTAAGATGGAGAGCTGATTATATTTGAACCTTGTGTCCTTTGTCAATGTGTTACTTCACAATAGTGACCCTTTCCTTCAAGTCTGTGTCCCATGGATCTGCTTACAAGCAATCAAGATTCACTATTGATTGTAAGACACAAGAAAAGATTAATTGTTCCAGATGCAGGGAAGTTTTGTGAAGGTGCTGTGTCTTCTCACATGAAAGGGGGGTCAGAGTACTTCCAGTGCTCCTAGGATAGGGTTCACAATTCCAGTAGGAGTCATGGAGAACAGGGAGGGGTCTAGGCAGCCAGGGGTTTCGGGGGGTCATGGATCCCCTGGGAGATTCAGGGGGCCCAGCACTTGACAGGGACCATTCCATATATAGAATTATGGGTAAAATTGGGCTGGAGGGCTCGAAGTGACCTTCTTTCTGGGGCACAGAATTTCGACCAGTGCCCGGAGTCCTGAGAGTTGTCCTGGATCCAGAACATTCTGGAAAGAAGCCTCATTGTGCTTCCAGTCTGTCCTGAATTGGTATAGGAGCATTTCGAGTCGACGAGCATGAAACCCATCTGTGGGACTTTGGGCTAAAGCACTAGACAGCCAGGAAAAGGGAACTCAGCATATAGGACGGCGAAAGACTAGCACACTTACATAGTTATATATTTTTGGTGGTCACCCTCCTCCATTTCGTTCCCATTCTGCTTTGCTACAATTCTTTATTATCCTAATCATCTGACGGTTTTTTATTAATTAATAAAAAAAAAACAAACATAAAAAAACCTCAGACCACAGGTACTGTCTTAGGTATAAAAGGGAAATCTCTAAAGGCCAATTTAAATTCCTTCTATTTTTTAGAGATTCCCAATTTTACTTAAACATTGGATGCTCTGAATATTATTAGCTTGTTCTCTAGTGGGTTTGGAAAGAAAATGGTGATAGAACGGCATCACGCTGGGGTACTCTTTGGAATATAAAAATTAATAATATGACATTAACACAGTAACACATACTTTATTTAGCAGTCACTTTGATGCTCAATAAATGTACAAAATACGCTAGCTGTGTGTGTGACAGGGGACCAAGTAACTTGAGGGTTCACCAGGTGCTTGATTCCGAAAGCTAACTTTATATTTTTATTGTGTCCTTTATCAATGTGTTACTTCACAATAGTGACCCTTTCCTGCAGATCTGTGTCCCATGGATCTGCTTACAAAGAATAAAGTTTCACAACTGATTCTGATACAGAAGAAAAAATAAAACTGCCAGGCACATCATAGACCCATTTCTCATGCTGTACATCAGATAATATGACTACCTTAAGAATTATGACTTATTTTCCAGTGTTCTTTACATATACAGTGGTCACGCCTATGATCTTGTTATGCAGTATCTTTGAAAAAGGAACTTGTTAAATTTCCACAGTACATCCAAGATTTAAAACAAAAAGACGTTGCTAAGCAATCATCAATGAGAAAAGATATATATGGTTTCCATCTTGATTTCTGGTAAAATCATAAAATGAGAAGTATGTTTGATTGCCATCAACTGCTTAAGGGTTGGCGGGGGCTGAAACCTGTCCCGAGCAGCACGGGTAAGCAGGCAAACGATGCACCCCTCTGATGAAGGGCACGCTACAATGGGCATTTTAGAAATGCACCCACCCTCATGTTTCAGCACTACAGGAAGCCAGAGCATGAGGAGGGGTTGTGCAGACACAGGGTCACCATGCAAATTCCACACAGAGAACAGGGGTGTGAGTCGGGCTGCAGACCCTACAGGTCTGAAGTGCGACCCGCAAAGCTGACATGCTACCCTAATTCTGCATTTATAACTTCAGAAAAATGTTTACCGATATTTGTCTCACATAGGGTACTTAAGATAATGTTTTGAAGTCACATTTGAGGTTTTCAAGCTAAAAGCAATATTTGCCTTCTCTCTGCCTCTCTTTCACTTGTTATATAAAAAATTTACTGATTTAAATCAATACATTTAATTATAGGATTAAAATTTCTGTGCTCAATAGATACTTTATTGATCCCTGTGGTGGAATTGTCTTCTCACATCCCAAACCTTGCTCTCCATGAGAGCAAGCTTGGCTGTTAAGGGCCCACAGATGGGCCAAGGTTGGGCTGGAACCAGCAGCCTTCCAATCACAGGCACAGAGCTTAACCTGCTGAGCCACGCTCCGCCCCCATGCTGTATATATGGGGTAACAAAGTGCCGGTTCGGCTAGCTCTAGGTTATTTGAGTGAGCTTATCCATCCAGACTGACCAGGTCGGGCATTAAGGTCTTCTGACAAACTTCTGCTTTCTGTCCCAAAATATCGCTTGTGGTGCAAAGGGGAAGACGCTCTCTCAGAGCCGGGGGCCGACCCCGGGGAACAGCCTTCCAGTGCATGTTCCAGCAGCACCCTCTACTCAATGTCTTACAAATAGCTAAAAACGTAGCTATTTGCCGAGGCTTTTAGAATCATCACTATTTATGTGGTGCTGTGATTTCTGGCAGGTGTTCCTTCTTTCTTTTTTACTTACCTTCCTTCCTTCCTTCCTTCCTGTATAGGGTATGGGGTATCATGTGGTCATTTCTGCTGTCTGCGTTATTGAATCTGTGTAAAGCACTTTGGTGAACTACTTGTTGTTTTAAAATGTGCTATAGAAATATACTGAATTATTTGTGCATTTGTTTTGGACAGTTGTGTCTTCAATGGAGACTTTCTCATATCCATGCACTCCTCAGGGGAGACTTCCTCATAGCCATGCACTCTTTATCATGTGACATGACAGTTGTTGAGAACTATGCTGAAAATAACTTAGAGAATTATCATGTAAAATGCCTGGTCCTCAGCACTAGCTTCCAAATTGTTTCATCCTCTGACTCTTCGCCCTTTTGTGTCTCGTTTATCAAACATATGCGCAAATAAAAACGAACAGATGCACCCAATGTCCGTCAACATCCAGAAATTATTTAAAATAACTGAAAGCACAGGGCTGCGTGACTCATAACACATCTATTTTTGTATTTGTGGTGTGGGAGTATCTGGATGAAAAGCTATAGAAAGATACAATAGCAATAGTCTCTCTTATAGCCACAATTTGATTGTTTCAGTTAGGATGACATATCTAAAGATATAAAAATGTCCTATAACAACAGGGAACTAACATGTTAACAGGAAGAGATGCAGTTTTACTGACAGAAGGCACGGTGTGAAACTATAATCTTTGCCATTAGGCCTAGGGCTTCACTGTCCTGCATCAAGTCAGTCAGCTGTCACATGCACGAGCTGAAATCCCGTGGCAGGACACGGCATGAGGGACAGAGGAGGATTTCCTGGACCTGGCTACTGTGAGCGCTTCTCCGGCAGTGTCTTAGCTGGTTGTTGTGAGGAAACAGAACAAAGCAATCAGCAAGTATACTGCTACAGAAACTCTTCACGCTCTTCATCTGTCTATCATACACACACAATATACCCCAGTGTTACCGCTGGGGATGGGGGGGCTGTAATTCAAGAGGAGGAATTGTGCTGCCTGACTAAAGCAGGCCCCCTGTAGTGCTTCTCAGCGCACTGAGGTGTAATTAGCCGCTGGCTAAGGGGGCTGTAAGATAGCGGTCCATAACGCAGAGGGTGCTACACACACCCAAAGACCTGAGCTTCCTCGGGAAGTGGACTCTGCCCTGTAGAGCACCACTGCATTGTCTGCCCACTCCAGCCACTTGTAGGCCTGCACCAGCTACACGTACTCCCTGATATTACAGCTTTCTCCATATTCTAGTTGGCAGCACCAGAGTTTCAGACACAACTACAGAAATAATGGAGAGGATCAGCATGTGGCTCAGAGGTTATCGCTATCGCGATATTAGACAAAAGTATATCGGCTATATATTAGTGCGCCACTAACAACATGGTCATTACTGAAATGGGACTGTTAAATAAACTGCCCAGAACAGAAAGAGCACCCTGCAGGTGTTTAACAAACAGCCAGTTTCCAGATGCAAGAAGATTAACATCATCTGCTCCTTATTACAAGACCTGCTTTTCAGCCCCCGTCACGTGGTGAAACGGCACCCTGTCGCCATTGGCGGGCCTGTGTTTGTGCGAGTATGTGAGTGTGGGGGGGGGGGGGGGGGGCGTTCCCTGAGACAAAAGCCTGCAGGTGCCCCGCCCCTGGCCAAGGAACAACTGAAGCATGTTTGTGTCACAGACGTCCGCATTGCTGCGATTGCTGCAGTATGCACCCTTACATGCGGCCCTCGAATGCGCTCT
Organism: Petrocephalus sullivani; assembly: GCA_026780845.1. NCBI lineage: Eukaryota > Metazoa > Chordata > Actinopteri > Osteoglossiformes > Mormyridae > Petrocephalus > Petrocephalus sullivani. The sequence continues at coordinate 16,781,881 of JAODKM010000118.1, forward strand.
GTCGTTATGTCAGTAAGTGTGAACCAGCCGTGAGGCTAGTGCTCTGGGGCAGGGGCTGGACTGATACCCACATCTAAATCTGGCGAAGAAGAGATTCAGCTCATTACAGGCAAGTAGACCGGTAGTAAATTATGGGTTTGAACCCCTCTCCCCCCATTCAGCAATATCTACCCCCCCCCATGAAATATTGGTAGGGTTGCAGGACCCATGAGATTTGTTTCGGGCTATGGGCCTGGCTTGTTAGCGCCCAATCTTCAGTCCCGCCTGTACCTGCTTGATCTCCTCCTTGACGCCAGACCTGAAAGCCAGATTCTTCTTGTCTAACCGGCCCTTCCGGTTCTGGCACTGACTTTGTGTGTATATAATCCATGATACCGTGGCTGAGTCCCTCGATGTCCTCATAGAGAATGTTCCAAGCTGTCTCTTCAGTGCTGTCCTGTGAAGCTTTGTCCACCTCTTTATGCTCCTGGCAGTGACTGGTAGCTGTTGAATTATTGGTTTGTATGTGAGAGTAAGATGTACCACCAGAAATGGGTAATTATGGTCCAGAGACTAAAAATCCAGACCAAGATTTTGTTACAAACAACCAATTGAGTATAAAGTGTCACAGTCACCGAGTACTCAGCTGGCTGGCTGACTGGACTCTCTGGACCTGAACTCCCCTGTGTACCGTAGAGGGTTTGAAACTGCCCAGGGTCGGTAGTGCGATGGACTTGCGATGGAGTTTGCTCACCACAGAATTCATTAACTCCACATTTATTGCAGTATTTGTGTTCCGTTTGCAATCTATACAGTTAGTTAAATAAAACATAAGGTGAGACGTTTAAATGTTAATGCTTTCACAGTTTTATTTAATGTTAAATTACACCGTGTCATTACGTAACGGAATATATAGCTTAGATGGTGGATCACAAGGGCTGAGTAAATATGCTTATTTTTCAAATACTGGCGGGTGCAAGGAACTAATAATTTAGTGCGAGCAATTTAAATGCGTTTTTTTTTAATGAAAGCTTTCACTTCAAATCAAGGTTCTTTTCTACGCTTAAACAACGCTTCGTGTGATATACATCTTAATACTAATATGTCTTTGTATTCATCGGTCTTTTCCGATTCCAATATGACGTGACAAGTCATATATCATTAACAATGTATAATTAAACTCTTCAGCGATTGTCCACGACTAAGCTTTGGTCAAAACAATTACTGTTTAAAAAAATGTTAACGTTTCTAAGTGCCTATTTGTGTATTTATTATGAAAAACCCAAAATGATCTCGAACAGCAGCCTCCCAAGCCCACAGCAATGTAACAAGGGCTTGACATAATGAATGATTTGCTAAATTAGGACTTGCACCGGGACACTGAGTCTGTGACCCGGCCGGTCGCTCCGGGGGGAAGCGCACGCGCAGCTGCGCTCCTCTCCGACTCATGCACTTTTCGGGGGTGGCTTTTCACTGCGCATAAATTTATTTACATATTTAATACGACTAAAACTTTCTTCCCTTTAATTATTACGGTCTTCCGGGTTAAAAAAAACTGTCTATGCCGAAATTATTAAGGGTGGGGATATTAGTCCGCTTTTAATCAAGCGAAAACCAAAAATAGTTTAGTTTTGTTTTCAGGTGTTGGACTTGGGTCATGGATATGTTTATATATCCAATTTTTAGAAGATATTTTCCAAATCTAGCTCTTTGGCTTCATAATGTCGTAATGTCGCTGCTCTGCACAGCATACCCTCGTTTTTGCGTCGGAAATAATTCAGTCTGAAAAGAACTTTACAGAAAGTGAACGCAGAGGAGTTTAGTCATATGTTAAATATTAGTGTAGAACGGGATTCCGATTGTGGCAAATAATCGTGCAAAATGAAGTTATTTATTTTTGTCTGGACGGGCGAATGTGCTACATAAATCCTAATAATATCTGATCATGGCCGGGAGGAATGAGACGGAGGTCCACGTTTACCAGCAGGTCCTGGTTCTGCTTTCTTGCGCGCTGTCATTCTTCGGATCGGTTCTGATTATATTTACTTACATAATCTGGACTGATTTAAGAACCACACCACGAAAACTGCTGGTGTATTTGTCTGTTGCAGACTTGCTGTCTGCGATTTCTTACTCGTACGGGGTGTGGAGGGTCTTTGGGTCGGAGTCCTGGGACTGCGTCGCCCAAGGCGCGATATCCACGTTCGCAAACACCAGCTCCTTCTTCTGGACTGTCACGGTGGCGGTTTATCTTTACATTTTCATTGTTAAATCCAACCAGAGGTTAGCGGACAGCCTGGTGTTATGGTTCCACATTATCAGGTAAGGGGCACACGCCTTACCCGAACGCTCGCTGGTTGTGCGGGGAACTACTCTCTGCTTTATTATCAGTTATAATAACAGATTTTTGTATGTTTGTATGGTGGAACTTATGGAATGCCGTCTAAATACTTTAACGGTTGATAACTGTGCTTAAAACGCTTTTCTCTAAGTTTTCAAAATAATAATAAATAATCTTGTTTTTTATTATTAATAATTGGTGGAAAGCAGACAGTTTGTCATTCCCATCTTTTACTTGCATTCCCAGCCACCTTCGGAGCTACCTCTGTGTTTAGTACTGCTGATTTTGTTTTGGGAGATGGACATAATTAATGTCTGGTAGACATTTATGCAATGTTTATGCAAATTATTATTATTGTTGTTGTTCTACTATAAGCTATTTAGTTCAGTTGTTTGTTAGCATTCTTTAAAAAATCAATAATAATAATAATAATTTGTATTAGAAGTCGAGGGAGACTGAAAATCATTAGCTTTCAATTAAAATTAATAAATACATGTTTTTTAATGCCCGCCTTACTTCGCATTTAGATATTATGAATACTCTTGATTATATATACGTGTATAATTACAAGTGTGTTAGCTGGAGTTGAAAGATGGGTAACTTTAGATGAACAGTATAATATTTTATTTCTATGAGGGACATTTCTGTTTTGTGCTAATATGCACCAACAGCAACTGGTTTCGCAATGATTAAGATGATTATTTATAATTATTATTAATTATTTACAGGCAAAATTAGAAAATTATAGATCAACAAAAAGGGATTTTGTGCAGTGATTCGGTGATTATTAAAATGTGTGTGTAGAATGTGCCATCTGCCATATTCTTATTGTGATATTCATTTAATTTCTGATTTCCTCCTTTGGTTAACTTTTTTTGTAGCTTTTCTATTTTAAATTTGATTCTGTGCTGTAATCAGCACTGAGCTGTAGGGTGTGAGCAAGGTCATTGGCTGGGAGTCTGCAGGAGCAGGGCATGGGCTTGGAGACTGCAGGAGCAGGGCATGGGCTTGGAGACTGCAGGAGCAGGGCATGGGCTTGGAGACTGCAGGAGAAGGGCATGGGCTTGGAGACTGCAGGAGCAGGGCATGGGCTTGGAGACTGCAGGAGCAGGGCATGGGCTTGGAGACTG
>JAODKM010000118.1:16796202-16827144 GCA_026780845.1 Petrocephalus sullivani
GTCATGGAGTGGCCTAGTCAGTCTCCAGACCTTAATCCAATAGAAAACCTATGGAGGGAGCTGAAGCTCAAAGTTGCGCAGAGACAGCCTCGATGTGATTTAGAGATGATCTGCAAAGAGGTCATCAATTACAAGAAAAGTTTGACCTCTGTGCTTGCAAACAAGGGTTTTGCCACTAAATATTAAGTCTTTTTTGTTAGAGGGTTCCAATACTTATTTCCCCCAATGAAATGCAAATCAGTTTCTATCTTTTATTTAAAGTTATTTTTTCAATTTTCCTTTTTGATGTGCTATCTGTCACTGTTAAAAAACCTACCATTAATATGATACTGTTCTGACACTTTTCATTTCTTTGTCAATGGACAAACTTACAGAATCAGCGAGGGGTCAGATAATTATTTCCTCCACTGTATGACACAGCCCACAGTGGCTATGGGACAAAAGCTTTGTTTACCAGTATAGTCAGATGTCAGTAGTATAGAAGCCAGGTGTTAAAGTTGGATTCAATGTTTCAACAAACTTAGAATATAGCTGTTGTATGTTAGTCATAATATAATTATTTGGAATTAACCATTTATTTGGGGTCAATTATTCTACATATCATACACTATACCGTTAACTTAAGGTCTAATCAAATAAAAAGGCTGCAGCGGACACCTGGAGTATTGTGAGCTTTAATCTCAGCTCAGCTCCTTGTGTGCAGAGCTTACACGTCCTTCCCATCTCTCTGGCGTATGTCCCATTTCTCCCCTCGGTCCAAAAGCATGCGTTTAATTTTATTATATTCATTAAGTTGAAATTAAACACTGAACTTTCTGTAGTGTGCAAATGCTCCATATTTTTATTTTACCAAAATTGCTTTAACATAAAATATTGTATTGAATCATGTGGAATATCATTTTTTTTAACTTGCTTTATTGTACAGACAGAGCGCATGAAGTGCCCCACCAGAGACAGTAACATTATTATCACACAGGCTCATTACCATGCTGATCCTGGGGCAGCTGGAGACGCCCCGATCAGTCTTTGATCCTGTTGATGTTCTGCTGGCCTCTAAGCAGAAACTTAAATCTGCTAATCCTGTGACCTACACTGTTAGGAGGTGGACCAACAAGGCAAAGCTGAAGCTACAGTTCTGCTTTGGTTATACTGACTGGAGTGTTTTTGAAGGTTCAGCTGCTGACCTACATGAGCTCCAGCAAACCAAGGAAGCGGCCTAGAGGAGTGGGGATAACGCCTTCTTCATGCGGGCAAAGGACAAGGGTTCAGTTTACATTCTTGCATCAGTGTGAAAGGATCTGCAAGACATTCTACGGGATGCGATTCACTCAACACACGACTGACGGCTGTGCACTCATCCCCCCTGCCTGCCTCTCGGGCAGCTCTGAAGATCTGTGAAGTGGACGTGTTCCGCCAGAGACAAAAGACCAGGAAAGCTGCAGACCCAGGTGGCAGCGCACCCTCCTGTCGCCTTCATCTTCCCTGAAATCTATCAGAACTATGCAAAGATGTCCTCTGCTTCCACCATTATACCGATTCTGCAGAAAAAGACCCCATTGTTCTGATATCTGTGGACATGAAGACCTTGTGCTGACTGCTTCTGGCTCACCTGAAGGACATCAAGGCCCGCCTACTGGACCCATCTCCATCTGCCCACCAAGCAAAGCGGTAGGTGAATGATACAGTCATGCACTCCAAACTTGCTCGACTCTCTGTGTTGACCCCATGTCATTGACTCAGCCACTTCCTAATGGATAGGACAGAGCTTGTGAGGCTGGGGAAAATCTCGTTCGGCTCCCACACAGTTAACATTATCCCCAACACAGCACAGGGAAAGTCTTGTTCGGCTCCCACACAGTTAACATTATCCCCAACACAGCACAGGGAAAGTCTTGTTCGGCTCCCACGCAGTTAACATTATCCCCAACTCAGCACAGGGAAAGTCTCGTTCGGCTCCCATACAGTTAACATTATCCCCAACACAGCACAGGGAAAGTCTCGTTTGGCTCCCACACAGTTAACATTATCCCCAACACAGCACAGGGAAAGTCTCGTTTGGCTCCCATACAGTTAACATTATCCCCACCACAGCACAGGGAAAGTCTCGTTTGGCTCCCATACAGTTAACATTATCCCCAACACAGCACAGGGAAAGTCTCGTTCGGCTCCCACACATTTAGCATTATCCCCAACACAGCACTAAGCTCCCACACAGTTAACATTATCCCCAACACAGCACAGGCCCAGCAGAGGAAGTTCAACCTGCCATAGCAGCTGCTGATCCATTTCTACACAGCGATCACCGAGTCTCTTCTACTCTGGTTCAAATCAAGCACCAAAACAGATAAGTATAGGCTTCAGCAAATATTCAGGCCTGCAGGAAAGATCCCTAGTGTTAGCCTGCCCACCCTGCAGGACCTTTAGTCATGCAGAGTCAGGAAAGGGGCACAGACCACTGACAGCGCCCCCCCCAGCATGTACTCTTATTTTTGTATTTTATTTTTTGCTCAGACTGCACACTATGCACTCTATGTGGTTAGTTTGTTATATGTTAGCCTTCTATTAATTTATGTCGCACCTTGGTCTGAAAGAAATTTATCAACATTCATTAACATTCATTTATCAACAACACATCTGCACTGAATATATCAACCGACCTGTATCTATTGTCTCGTCTTAACTGTGTATGTATCTGTATGTATGAGAGCCACTGACAGCTAGATACAAATTCCCTATATGTGTTAACGTGGCCAAATAAACTTGATTCTGATATTGATTCACGTCTAAGGCAGGGGAGCCCAGCTCGGCGATCGTGATTGGCCATGTGTTTCCAGGGCGATAGCGAGATGATTAATGGATAATGCTTTATTTCATTGGTGGCCAACCAGTCAATTGTGGTCGGCAAAATATACAGAGGGAAACCCAAACCCCCCCCCGCCCCCGTTGGCAGCGAAATATGCTGTTGTGATTCGGTAGCTCAGACTATTGGCCACCCCTGGGGTGTGATCGAGAAGAACTACCCACTGGTCTTCACTGTGGATTCCTGGTGTTTCGTAAGAATATATGTCAGGCTTCTACATAGTAATTGCTTGGTTTTCTGCCTCCTTGAATCTACCCTGTAGCATATCTCCAGGTTTGCCCTCAGGAGCCACAAGGACCTTCTTTGGATTAGACAGTTTGTGAGGTACTGAGCTGCTAATTGCTGAACTACTGCCTTCCTCTTCTTCTGATTAACCACAGTACCTGAAGGTGTGCCTGTTTCATGACCTGGCTTACCGAACATGATTTAAACTTGCTATATGTATCAGTCTGGGTTGGTTCTTAACGTTTTAGTCCCTGACATTTCTAACTGTGAATCAATAAACTTGCTTGCTCTGCCCCAAAATCCTGCCGCCGCCCATCTAACTGGCACAGCTCCCTCCCACGGCCTTTTCCTCCTGTACTGACTATATCAGATATTTTTTCCTTGCCTCTATTGTTGCTTTTTTCTTTCCTCTTGACGAGTAGCGTCATCTTGCATTTAGTTTATCTTTTACCATTATATTCTTAATTTTGTTTCTTTGTTATGCCTTCCATGTAGCTACTACTATTATGACAGATGTTTGCATACAACTGATACTTTTCCGCAGCATACGGGGACTAGCAAGGTGCTAAAACTGCACATGAAATGTAGGTTAGAAGGTGAAACTGAAGGCCAACTTTTAAATAAGCTCATTTTTTTGTTATCTTGCTTTGTGTGTAACCTCTCCCATGTATAAGTTCCAGCTTTCTCCCACAAAGGACAGGTGCTTCCTGACGTCTGCGAGTGGCGAGCAATATCCCAGAAATCATTGTTCCGTTATTCGGTGGCAGTGAGATTAGCTGGCAAGAGGTCTTACCGCCACAACCGCAGCCAGCTCTAGGCTAGGGTGGCATCTAATATTTGTGTCATACCGTTCAGACAATGTGACGCAGTATATTAAAAAGCAATGCTATTTCCATGTTCTGACATTTTTTGCTGCCTAGCCAGAATTTGCTACCATAGCAGAGATTTTCAGTTATATCTGTTGCTTTTGCTACTTTGTCAAAATATCCTATATATAATTTTGAAAGGATATTTGTATATAAGGATGTATGCTATCAAAATAACTGTCCCTCACTTTAAATGGATGTAGCAGTTTTTTAGTAGTTTGATGCTGTCAGAAACTGTTGCTTATTATTTTCAGTGTGGTAGCGTTTTTTTTACAACTTGTTTTATGGTGCCAGAAAATTTTCAGTGGGGGAGATTTTTTTTCTTTTTCATTTCATTTCATAAATAAATGTAATGCCAGGGTAAGAATGCAATGTCAAACAAGTTTAGTTCCAGGTAAAAACTAAACGTAAATCTTGTTAGTTGTTATGTATTTTACTTAATTTAAAACAAAGATCACAATTTAATGTAGTCTCAACACACAAAACAAATAGACGTGTACCGTCGGACATAACTCGGTCCATGTGACACTGCCCGAGCCTAGCCAGCGATCCATCCTCAGCCCCGGCTGACCCTATTTTGTCTATCTGAAAGCTGTGATGACAACACTGGCCTCAGTTCCAGTCCTTGGGGAATCTGAAAAATGCTCATTAGATGATGCCTTGCAGAAAACTGCACACGACGCCCATGGAACCCGCAGGCTGGATGTTTCCATTCTGCACTAGTTGTGCTGATGTTGTGTGTAATTCTTCGCCCTTGTACTCTCCTAGCCCGGCAACGGCAGTAGCTGTTTCTAGTTTCCTATGTATAAGGATCGTTGCTGACACCTATTGTTTAGTTGTAGTATTGCAGACAACTTTAACAGAAGTGCGTTTCAACACATAATTCAGAGAATACAAAAATATGTGTTTTAACAGTGTTTTGGCCCGTTTGCTGAAAAACACGATTGTGGGCCTGACAGCAGGAGGAATAATCAGAAGGAAGGGTCTTTGTCTGCTTCCCAAATGGCGACTGCTTGTGGCCTTGGTACCACTTACAAGAAAAGTGATTCATATTTAGAATATTGTCTTCTTCTTATAATTTAACCAATTAACTTAATTCAAAAGACAAGTAATTATAGTTGTAATGTAAAATTATTAATTAATTTATGAATTTATTTAATGTCCCCACAGTGTGATAAAAACCAGTTATTTTCTGCCTTGTGGGGACACTTTTTTGGTCCCCAGTAGGATAACCTCAGTTTTATAAAAATCTGTGTCTGCAATCAAAAAACTAAAAATGCCAATTCTCATATTTTATTGTGTTACTTATGGTTAAGGTTAGGGCTGGGTAGGGGTTAAGGGTGTCATAGTTGGGATCAGGGTTATGCTCATAGAAATGAATGGAGTGTCCCCATAAAGATAGGTATACATGGTGTGTGTGTGTGTGTGTGTGTGTGTGCGTGTGCGTGTGTGTTCTTGTATAGATCACTTTTGAGTACCAAAATGTCCCCAAAGTGTGGTGAAACCTGAAATTTCCCTACTTTTGAGGACATCTTTTAAAGGTCCCCATTTGGAAAACCTCAGTTTTATAAAAATCTGTGAATGGAATCAAAAATGCCAAAAGTCTTGTATTTGGGTTGGTTACTTATGGCTAAGGTTAGGGCTGGGTTGGGGTTAAGGGTGTCGTGATTGGGATTAGGGTTTTTCCCATAGAAATGAATGGAACGTCCCCATTTAGATAGGTACGCCGAGGCTGTGTGTGTGTATGTGTGTGCACCTTGTGACGGACTGGCATCCTGTCCTGGGTGTTCCCCCGGTCTGTGCTCTCGAGGTGCCCCTGTATCTGATAACGCCCTTTAAGGTGATTAGAGCTGTTTCCGACAATGTTTAATCAGCTTACTTGTAGAAATGATCATAGTTGTTAGCCTGCTCACCATCCATGATCTCACCATCTTTAGAGCCTAAGCAGGGACTTTGAAAAAAATCATTGTAAGTCCCTCACATTCTGTTTGGAGTCCTTACCTATGGCTTGAGCTTCAAGTCATTGATGGAGACATTTTATACAACAGAATAATTCTGAACATACAACATGATGAACACACATTGCACTTTTATGACATATTCCCACATACCTCCTGTACTGATCTTAAAATTCCTTACCTTCTTAACACCAGATGCACCCGGCATTGTTTTGTGAGCCTGTGCACAGGCATGACTGGCCGATTGTTTCGATGCAGGCTGAGCGCTATTTTGTGTGACGTGAGCGAGTGTTACATCTATACGAACACTGCAAAGGGAGTTACTATTCTAACTGGCAGTAAATTCCTTGTATACCTTGTATGCATTTGATTACATGTGATTACATGTGAGACCTTGCAAGCAGATACAGACAAACAGTTCCGTGTTTGGCTTATATATGTTTTCATGCTTTGCCCAGATCCTGAATATTGGACTTCTCTCTTGCTAACCTCTTACCAGCATATATTGGAAGTTTCATAATCAAATGGATCTAGGCTTAGCAAGTATCTGTAGGAATAAATGTCCCATAAACTGAGACTTATTGGTGGTTTATTAAAAAATAAAAAAATGCCAGGAACTTTAAACTGGAGGGCTAATTAGTTGTTGAATACTTGACAAAGGTGTTACATGATTTCACAAGTTAAAAAACACTATTGTAGCCTGTACCATATAGTGATGAACATGCCTGTCCATGACCAAATGTATATCATCTGTGTTCCGACTTGTGTGACCTTGATCATGCTTGTTTGTCTTTGAAAATTGTTCTCTGTGACATTCAGGACTCTTCCACCTCCTCATCTCAATACAGATCATCTCTAACTCACTTTTGCCACCTTTTTTTGTATGATATCAGTTGAATTTATTCCTTTTAAACATGGACATCTTCAAAAACTTATTTCAAGCTATGTCTTATATTTTATCTGGCTTTCCGGTGCACATCATCTTATGCTATATCCTAGTACTAAATCTCCAGCATTCACATCTGCTTATTATCACTTGGAGGATTGCGACTTTAGCATGGTGAGGATTGTGTGCTTCAGTGATTCTCCAGGTGGGGCCTCCCTTAGCAAACAGATTTGTGCAGAGAAGCCAGACAAACTATATTTAGAAAAGACCCCCACATGTGATATAGTATGTTGTCTTGACTTGGACACCATAGCCCAACTCTGTCTTCAGTGAAGACTGCCTGGTGGATTGGCCATACAGGTCACCTGGCCAAGATGTCACTCCACTACCAGAGAAGGAATCGCCTAAATATACTCCACCTTCCAGAGGTGAAAAGTTCAGGTCCATAAAGAACAAATCCAGACCAAGATTTTGTTTCAACCAACCAGATGAGTACTCTGTGAATGTACAACTATGTGGTTGAAACAAAATCCTGGTCTAGATTTGTACTTTCTGAACCTGAACTTTCTACCTCTGCTGCCTTACCTCCAACCATAATGTAGGTCCTCGATTAAGGGTAGAGTTACTTCTACTCTGAAGTGTGTCATGGTGAAAGACTTCAGATAGGAGATGGGATACTTGTAAGTTCCAGGGCTCTATGGATTCTGTGGTCTGACTGAGAAACTACAATTCCCATGTGGGGAACAATGCAGACTCCTGGAGGAGCACAATTAGGAAAACTGGCTTAGCTGGTCTAAGGTCTAAGTTCTCTATTTGGATGTCTCTTATTGGACTTATGTACAAGCATATTATGTACACTTATGCACACAGCATATTGAGCACCATGGTCAAACACATCGATGTGGTGTTGGTAGCCCCCATTTTTAAAACGGAGACTAAGAAAAAGAGAGTATGTGTTGCAAAAATGAGCCTCACTCTCCATGAAGTTCAGAGACCTGGCTCGAACTTGAAATAGAGCCACTGTTCCTTCATACTGAGTCTGTGGATGTAGTTTTGGCATTTCAGAAGTACCCTGGGAGCATGCCTCTATAAGTCCCAAGGGCAGCACTGGGACATGCTGGTGAGATAAGGAATGTTACCTCAGAAGCAGGGACCAACTGTTTAATGCTACCCTACGTGAGAGAAGTACCATCCATCTATCCATTTTCCAAACCGCTAATCCTACTGAGTCATGGGGGGTCTGGAGCCTATCCCGGAAGCTACGGGCACGAGGCAGGGAACAACCCAGGGCAGGGGGCCAGCCCATCCCAAGGCACACTCACACACCATTCACTCACACATGCACACCTACGGGCAATTTAGTAACTCCAATTAGCCTCAGCATGTTTTTGGACTGTGGGTGGACCTATCTTTTATAACAGAGCCTTGGAGCTCACTTCAAGAAGCCAGCTGGGATGTCAGTTTATCATAATTTCCCATTTAATTTCATATTTCTATATTGTGGCAATAAGTCATGATGCAGAGCCAGATCCCACTAAAACACATAGAGAGCTTGGAAAGTCCACACACATTATACATATTTGTGTCAGTAGGTTATGATTTTTTTTTTTAAAGGAGCTGACTGTACAGCTCGGTAAAAGCCTCTGCCACTTATAATCATTCAGTCAGCTCACTCCTGTTTTTAAATCACGACCTCTTGACCCCATTGGTCGACAATCCAACCCTATGCCACACGAGCGGCCAATCGGAGCGCAGAATATTGGAAAGTGGGTGGATCTTCATATTTTTCACCATTCGTCTCTAAGAGGAGGTGCCTAAAGATTAAGGTGAGAGAACGAAAAATAGCGACATTGATATTTGCGGATAGCTAACATCTCTCCCCGCGTGCATATAGTTATATATAAGGGAAATACGATTTCATGAGTGGTCGCGAACGTTTATAAAAAAGCCAGCACGGTGGCACAGCACCCCCTCCCGTTAGCTAGCTAGCTAGCCCAGCAGAGTCCCCGCTACTGTGTTAGCTAGCTAGCTACTTCCCTGCCTTTTTGTGCTCCCCGGCTCCGCTTTGTCGCAGATTTATACCCAAAACACAGATGTTGTAACACGACAGAGAAGGTAAGTTTTAAATTAGCGGTATATTTCGGTGGCAGACGCGTTTATGTAACTAAATGCTAAGGAAGGGTGATTGTGGTCTAAGTTGTGTTTGTCTCGTTTTGCTCCATAGTTACTTAGCTTACAGGCACGAGTGTTTATGGTAAGAATGCCGCCGGTGACCTCGAAGAGGCCACATGGAAGGTGCGGCTGTTTATCGGCACCTCTGCATGCCTGCTGTTTTCACCGTGAAATATGCCGAAATTGGCCGCCTTGGTAACTGCGACTTGCATTATTCCCGACTATTGTTTATCAGCCACTGGCTGCCTACCCAGCCCGTGCAAACTCCTCCAATGTGCGAAGCTGAAAATCATGATCCCAAGTCGGAAGTTGGTTAGAAACTTCGCACTTAACTGTGGATCTAAGAAACTCAAAGGTGATGGTTAATAACAAGCACTGCATAGCTAGGTTTCCAAATAGCGAACTGGGGGGATAAACCAGTGGATATGAGGATCCATGCACGGTACTTGTGAGATTGCGTTAAAAGCTGTTTTGGGGACGTTTTGATTTGCAAATGAAATGTTATCTAAATGTTCATCTTAAGTTGTGCTTTTATTCTGTTAGGGTATTAAGTAAGCATTCAACAAATATCACGTATCAACTCTGGTTTTGAAATTACAAGTTGATTTTTTAATAGAGTATTGATACATATCTTTACATGATTACATGTTCACTGTTCCTCTTAGAGGCATTTACTTTAATAAATAACTTACAGGAGGTTGGTTAGAGATGGTTACATGTGGGAATTTGTACTTTGAAAATGATACCCTGATGATTCTGAACAATAAACGATAAGAATGAACCAGCAATTTTGTCATCTCTGCGTGCATTAGAAAGGTACATGGTGTACACTGGTGTCTCTTCCATATTGGATAGAATCTTATTATTTATGCTTTTGTGTTGTGCACTTAGAGATCTGTATTGTTTATTCTGAATGGTTCTGGTGACTTTTGATAATTTGACCTTTTGAGAAGGTATGAAGTATGTCACGTGTGTATTTATGCAGCATAGGAGGAAATGTTCAAAGGCTTCTGTTGTGGCTTAAGGCTACTGTATGTAAAGTATATTTAGTTGAACGTAGTGCAAAGTCATAGTAATGTTATGAGAGCTGAATAGGTTAAAGAGGTGTGGGTGTCACATTTTGGCTTTCTGTTTGTTTTTCAGGTATTTTGGAATTTGGCTGACATCTCTAAACATTTTATCTAACTGTCCGATCATGTAAATAATTTTTTCCTGAAATTTTAAAATTCGATTATTTAAACTAAAAAGAATATGCATGCTTATTTGTTCATTTTTGGGGAAAAATCTAGGACGAATGCTTGGTGGTTATATGTTAATAGTTCCTACACATGTGAATCTTTTTGCAGCAGGTCTGGTTACATACAGTGGGTTTAACAACCATGCAAGGGCCTCACAAATCTAATGCACAAACTATAAATAAATACAGTGCAGACACAAGACAATAAGTGTAATTACAATATATGTAGACAGGACTAGCATAATTAAACCAAAACAAATTGTGGATGGCTGTTGGGAGGATGGAATCCCAGAAATGCCTTTTAGTGCATGTGTTTCAGTAACGTGCATCGTTGAGATGATGGGCATCCGGTTATAATGGTGATTTCAATGTTTGTATTCTGCATTAAATTGCAAATACATTTTTTTTTTCCAAAAAACAGTGGTTTCAGAAATACCTCTGGTTTTCATGTTATCCAGGTACACACGTTTGTTAGTAATCACATTCATGTTTTTGGGGACCATATTAAAAACCTTTCATTTCATGCCGCAAGATGAAAATTACATTACATATAATTTACAGGGGAAAATGTAATCTTAGAGCACAAAGGTCCCTTGTAATCATATCACTTTACAAGACCAGTTTAGTTATATTGTAGATGTATAGCAGTCTGTAGCAGTGCAGTGGTCCCCCATGTTATAAACTTGCCAAACCTTCCGCAGCATAAGAAAACATTTGATAGTCTTTTCAATAAGTTTATTCACAGCAGAATCACGATAAGCCTGGAGACTATCCCAGGAAGTACAGGAAGTCAGACAGGACAATATGAGCAGTCCATCTTAGTGCACACATGGACACCATTTTACATACATTGAATATCTTTATGTATTTGGTAAAAACCTATGGGAACACAGCATTGTGTAAGTTTCCAGTTCTTGCACAAAATTTGGAAATTAAGTAATTTTTGTTAATTTAATGCATTTTTGAAAATCTGTTGACCTTATGAGTATGTGTTTTTTGTGAAAAGCTGGTGATGTATTCTTGCGTACCTGACATGTTTTTAGTAATATGAACCAATCTATAATGGCGCACACTTCCGTATGTTGTAGTAATGTTTAGTAATAATGACCCTATTTAGTTGTGATAGATTGTTAACATGTCCTTAATATGGACCTGGACGGAAACTACTGTTATTACTTTTAATATGTAAAGACATTACGCAGTGATATTTTACATGTGAGTTTCAGTTATGTACATTTTTACTTATACATATTTGTTTCTAAGTCTTTATACACAGTGTACCACCATCCTTTAATAAATAGGGTGTGTTAACTATTTTTCTGTTATGAGTTTGTTACTTTTCAGTGGTTTTTAATTAAGATGAAGAGAGATTGTAATGAGCGTGCTATTGATTCAAGTACTACACTGTTATATTAAGTCTGTCAACACTTGACTGACAACACAAAGGGCTAGTAATCTTCTAGATTTACTCCCTTAAAATGAAAACAGTTAGTGTTTGAAAAGGACTGTGTATATTTAAAGATATCAGGGTCTTGCATCAGAAGACAAATACTACCTGTGCTTTACTATAAAAAAAAACAAAAACATTGTTGGACAGTGTGACTTTTTTTATTATTATTATTAAAGTAAAAAGCAGTGCACCTGCTTTTCTCATAGTACCAAATGATTGTTTGCAATGTGCAAATTATTGACAAGCTCATTTTGTGTTCTGTTGATGTCACTGTGTTGCTATGCTTTTTATTTATGAAGAGATGTTTTCTCACACTTTTATCCCCAATAAATTAAACATACTCATGCTGTTATAGTGGAGCTGTTGGGAGTAGAGATTGCTTCATGCCAATGGATGGTAGGCTGTGTGAGACAAGTGCCTGTGCATTCAGTATTATTTCCAGACTTATTTCCGGTTGCCTGGAGATGTTTAGGTTTCCGGACGATCTTTTCATAATCCCCTTTTATGGTATTTGACTACAAATCGTGTTCAGCGTTGTTCTGTCTACAAATCATGTTCAGCGTTGTTCTGTTTACTTGCTGGCTGGGCTTTGTTTGGAGCTGATTCTTTGTGTCATAAAGAATAGTAATGGAGTGGAAATTTATGGAGTAGGTAAAGGCAATAATGTTTTAAAAAAGCTTTACTCAACTTTGTATTTCTGTTATAGTGATAGTATGTAAATGTGTAATATATTTATGGTTCAATTTCCAGGGTTATGAGGATGCAAGGTTTTGGTACTTTTTGACCAGTCATTGTTCCGCCTTTCCCTTTTGATACGTTTATGGAAAATGGGACAGTTTTTACCATTGAGGTATGTACTTGTTGGGGAGGAAAATGCTATTCCTAAAGACATTTGCTTCTGTAACAGAGATGGCAATGGGAAGGGTTCAGTGTGATTAATGTGCATTTTTGGTATTTTACCAGTGTGTTACTGTGGCTTTATGGGAGGCATACATGACTACATCCTGTGGGCAATTTTAGCAATGCCACTACACATAACTGCCCAGCTTTGCACTGTAAGGTTTATATTAATGGGGCCCTATGATGCTTTTCCAATTTTCCTTTTCCTTTAGTTTGTGTTGTAGCTTTATGTGCATGTACTGTAAATGGTCTGCAATTCTTAAGGCTTAAATACTGTATGCGCCTTCTCTTCTATTGATTAATGTATGTTCATTTACTTTTATTGCAAGAGGCCTGGGTGGTGTGTGTGTGTGTGTGTGTAGGCCAAGATGGCATACAAAGGGTGAGCTCATAAATAGCTGACCTGTAGCACCAGGTGGTTGCTGGACCATGCCTTATTAATAGGCATGTAACGATGCATTGTGAATTGGTTAAAAATCTGTCTAAATGTATAACGATTCAAATTGGCTGATGTGGAAAATGAGTCCACATACAAGAAAGAATGGAGTAACATTACATTTGATTTCACGACGTCAGTTCCACGTTAGTCGTCACTGTGTGTTCGACGTCGACCTCAGGTTTTGGTTCAGACGGAACGTGAGATGGCAAGTAAAATTGAAACTGAGGACGTGCCGCCCAGCTTTAAATCGGCGGTGTGGCAGCGTTTTGGCTTTTCAGTGATCTCGTACGAAAATGGCGAGAAAATTACAGACAAGACTAAAATGGCGTGTAAACATTGTAAAAGACTGATAACGGAGAAACGTGTATGTATGAATGAATGAATGAATGAATAATAGGGTGACCAGATAATCCATGTCATCCCGGACGCTTTGAGCTACTTCAGGTTTTACAAACCACTTTAAACCTGAAAGACTCCTGTGCTTGGCTAAATAGTTAATTTCTTCTTTGGTTTGTTTCCTTGATTGAAAGACTCGTCCAGCTGTTTCACATTAACATTAGTGATGCGTGCATGAATATCGGAGACTGACCACAGCAAGAACGCAGTGCTTAAGAGAAATACAAGTCCTTTTAATTGAAATGGAAGTTTACAGATCCTATCCTAGCTCAAAGTGTCTGGGATGTCATGGATTATCTAGTCACCCTATCTATATAGAAATAGACGTCTATATAGAAACGTCCCTGGAATTTCCCTGGAAGGTGAATGCTAAGATGTACCCACTGCTTTCTCCTCTAACTAAGGCATACCTCACCATACCAGCCAGCTCTGTCCCTAGTGAAAGGGTTTTTTTTGACTGCAGGGGACATTGTGAATTTACAGAGATCTCCGCTTCGGCCTGAGAATGTTGACATGTTAATTTGTAAATAGTTTATATATGTAAATAGTTTATTTGAATTGAATTGTTTTGATGTGGGATTTGTTTTAAAAAAACTATTTTATTTCATTTGCACTTTTAAGAAGAGGACATGTTTTGCACAGTTTGGAGAGAGAAGGAATATTTTTGAGTCAAAATCGTATTGTGAACTTGGAATCGTGAATCGCATCGAATCGTGAGTTGAGGTTATCGTTACATCCCTACTTATTAACACAAAGGACTTGTTTTGTCAGAGAATGTTTCAGGGAATAGCCTTGAGAAATGAAGGAATCCAGTAGTTAAGGAGAAGTGGAAAATAACTGTCCAAGGGGAGGCTAGTTTCTATGTTACTATAAAGGTCTGTAATTTAGGAGAGAACTTTGAACATTACTGTGGAGACCTCTCCTTCTGTATTGTTCCCACTTTGAGCTCAAATTGTAAGTAAAACCAAGCCATAAACTACGGACATCCAAATGAGATTCAATTTCTACCACAAGGCCCAAAGTACATGCCAAAACAAGTAACTCTCACCACTGAAGCCACTCTATTACAATCTACCTGAAATGCTACATTGGAATTCCTGCCCTTGCTTTTGTGACATGGTGAGGTAACCTCACAACACAGTCCTTATTGGCTGCAAGCAGGCCAAGTTGACCAGTCAGGAAAGCTGGCTGACCAGAGCACATTGGACTCATTGGGGTTGGGGCTTTAGGCTCTAATGGAGTGTTTCAGACAGTCATAGATGGAGTAAATGGAGATGTACAATATGAGCAAAAATAGTTTTTGCTACATTGAAGCATGTAAATCTATTCTAGTGGACTCCAAGAATAAAATTATGAACAAATAATATGGCCCCTTTAACACTCAGTTTTCTTGCTTCAGTTATCTTCAGTTATCTTTTTACTCATTGCTGGTAGTTTGTAGGAGTATGTAAAGATTTTTTGTTTAACTTAATTTGGCAGTATTAATAAGTACAGTTGATGAATGCTGATTACATTCATATAATGGGCAACGTTTAAACATTTTTTCATAAGCATTTAAGTTGAATTTTTAAGAGAACCAATTCTCTTATTTGACAGCAGTGACAATGCCTAAAGAGAGAAGAATATGTAATCTGGCATATTCAGAAATGCAAATGCACCAATTTACCATTGTGATTGCCTGGTTACCATATATCTTTTTCCATCTAGGTTTGTTGTAAAATATCATAACCAACCGCACAAGAAAATCCCCAGCTTGCTATAATAACCCTAGCTGTAACCCTAACTTGTAAGCTAATTATAACGCCAAGCTATTTAAGGCCTGTAATTAAGTGTGATAATGGTTGTCAGCAGGCCCCTAGAACCGTAGTGAAAATGCTGCTTGGATGTTTTCCACCAAAAATATAAAGCAGTTTCTGGCATCTACTGCCATATACGCTGCATCCACAGTTATTGTATTGTTCAGGAATAATTAATTAATTATTATTGTTGATAAAATGCAACAATAATCCAGGAATGTTATATTACCTCAAACCTGTATGTTTAGCAAAGGAAAAGTGAGTTGTCTGTCTTGGGGGGGAAAATATGTGTGTGCAGTTTTTCTTGTAAAGACTTCTGGTTTAGCGAATTCCTATGTCTAAATTTCTAGGTGTCTTTGTGTGTGTCTCTTACCCTGTGCTCAGCTCCAAGCTCCCTGTGCCTTTTTAGTGGATAATTGGCTATGGAAGATTTGACCTTTAGGTCATGAAGGAAAGGGCTGATCTCTGAAAAAGAACAAGTCTCAACGAAAAAAAACCAAATGACGCCCAGTGATACAGTGAAGTTTGTTTCATCCTTGGGGATGTAGTTTCTGTCTTAACATCACACAGGTCATTCATCCATGCTGAGGTTTGAAACGCATTGTTAAACACCTTTGTTCTCGGCCTTCCGGAAGCATGGGTGCTTTGGTAAACAGATGGACTTCAGCATTGACCAGATTACACCTTACACTGGTAAAAGCTTTACAGTTATAATGTCCAGGGGGGTTCAGTAGCCAGTTGACCTTGGAGCCTCAGGGGGTTTTCTTTTCTCTCCATACTGTGGAGTTCTTTGGTCTTCTAGCATTTCCCCCATTGTTTTTTCTGTACTCTTTCACTTTTAAGTAAAAGTATTCAATTTCTGGACACTCTTTGTAAATGCCTGGGGATGGTTGTGTTATGAAAGGCGCTATATAGAAATAAATTGGATTGAAATGAAGTACAGGTGCTGCAGTACCCTATAATACTGAGAGTCCATGAATGGTCCTGAGTGATGTGGATGCCAAGGAACTTGAATGCGTTCCACCACATTAATTTATGTGGGGTGAATGTGCATTGTATTGTCCTGAAAAGCACAAAGAGTTTTTTTTTTTTTTTGCCTGTGTTGAGGCTCAGGTTGTTGGTGGCACACCATCTTATCAGCCTCTAAGGCTGCTCCCTTCCCTGTAGGCTGCCTCATTATCAGAGCTGAAGCCTATGCTAGCTGTATCTGTACAATTCTTGGTAGTATTGAAATTATGGATGGGGATGAGTGAAGAGGGGGTAAAGGACTCGGCACACAGTCTTATGGTACCGCAATGTTCAGGATTATAGTGGAGGAGGTGTGGACTCTGTGGTCTAAGATATTGTTTTATAGTGATGTACTGTGACCTAAGTTGATTTATAAATCAGTAGCAGATGGTTATATTTAAAATGAGGGAAGCACAATGTTGACAGCAGTGTATCTGCAAAAGGTCTTTCTCTTTTTATTTAATTGGATCACCTCCTTGTATGTAAATTCTGCTCTTCATCAAAAGACTTTAGATAGAAGTCAACAACATTAGCTGCAGCCTGGTATTTTGCTCAGCAAGTTTAGTTGGCAAGCTAATTGCCACACTAGTCTGTTAAGAATCACTGGACCTGAAAATTAAATGATCAAATTCACTTCACTGATGGCTTTATGTGCAATATTCACAAATGCCAGTGATGAAAGATGACATAAAAATGGCAAACTGTCACTCTGGGTTGCGGTGAAATGCTTTTGCCCCCCCTGCATGTGACTGCATGAGTACGGTGAGCAGACGCCGTCAGAGGTGACTGCATGAGTACTGTGAGCAGACGCCGTCAGAGGTGACTGCATGAGTACGGTGAGCAGACGCCGTCAGAGGTGACTGCATGAGTACGGTGAGCAGACGCCGTCAGAGGTGACTGCATGAGTACTGTGAGCATTAATGGTAATTTATCCTGTCTTGATGAGACATCTCCCACTCACCATGCAAAGAAATATTAATATTAACGTAAGTGTTGTTGAAAGCAACTCTTGTGAAATGATCAGTGCCGTTCTATTAGTAAGAGAAATTGCCATTTTAATCGCAAAATTAACTTACATTGCTACATTGCCAAAATAATTTAAATAGTTGATGATAGGTGTGTGTAATTTCTTTTGTGAATGCATTGTGTGTATTGAGTATGTAAACTCTAAATAAACTGGCAAAGTGGAACTTATCTGACAGACTCTTTTGGCAGGTAAGTTGGTGGGGTTGCTGTGAGTTGTACCAACACACACAAAGCCAAAATCACTATGCTGTGTGTGTGTTTATGCTGCATAAACAAACAATTGCTTGATTATTTGGTACATGAATATTAATATAATCAATGGTGACAGTCCTGCCCAGGTTTTGATTTGAGCCTTAAACCATCTCAAAGCATTTTAAAATTATTGGGGTGACCGGCCAGTAATTGTTCAGCTGAGTTACTGATGGCATAATGGTCGTCGAATTGGATGTGGCATGTGAAGATCTCTGGCAGCTGGCCGGCAGAGGCTTGACGTATGCATCCAGGGATGCCTTTTGTGTCCATCTGCTTTGCTTTGCTTTGTGCAACACCTCTGTGACTGACCTCATGGGTGTCCAGTATCAGTGTGAGAATATTTGTCACTGTATTGAATTTAGAGGCACATGTTTTGAAATGGGCAAAGTGCTAATTGTTTGTTAGGGGCAAACAGGTGTTTTTCTATTCGTTTGGCTTAAATCCTTGGTATGTGATTTGGGAAAGCCTGCCGTTTGTAGTTGTTCGGTGCCTGTTATGACTGACCTGGCTAAAATGTTGACTTGCATGTCATCAGCTCTGAACACATTCTGCAACTGTCAAACCATATCCATCTAGGGTCTCTGAATTGGAAATGCATGCTTATGTTCTTTTTGGTATGAAAATTTGATATAACAATTAAAGTGACCAGAATTATCACAGTTATCAGTATCATTACAATATTGCTACAATGTTCTGAGAACATTTTAAAAGTGCTGGTGCATATACAGAAATCATTTCATCAAGTTTTATGTTTAAATCCACAAATAAAATTGGGAACACTATGCACTATTTGTTTGCATTGACATGAAAGTAACAGCCAGCAGCTAATTGAGCCAGATTTTTCCAGCATCAGCCTTAACCTGGTTGTACAGGTTTGGGATTTCAGTCTTGGAAAAGAATGTGATGGCAGCCTTCATCAGGCACAGAAAGCCAGGCCTCTCAGCGATTTGAAATGGCATCATGTAATGCGAATTGGCTTCATTGAGGTCTTGAGTATTTTTTTTATGTGGGTGTATAAGCAGCCTATCTTAAGTGCATGCTTGGGTGTTTGTGTAGCTGTTGATCAGGACAAGGGACCAGTTGCATTACTGGGTTTCCCAGATGCATGCCCAATCTCTGAACCTGTCAACATGGGAGCAGCAAATGTATTATTGTTATTATTTATCCTCTCTCTGTTTGTTTGACTCACACACAGTCCATATTCTGTCCATCATTTGAGTATATACAATAACTCCATGCAAAATTTACATAAAAGCAAATGAGTCATCAGAGAACAGTGGCAGTAATGAGCCCAACAATCGACACAAATACAGAGGACTATAGTGTTTCTTCTGCTGGAGCACTTTTACAACCAAATCAACAACTGTGGAAGTCAGGGGTCAAAGCCACTATTGTTGATTATGTAGACCTATTCCTGTTGTTGTTGCTAAAAACATTAAAAGAAGGTGATAGCCTAGATCTATTCGTTGAAATGAGTTAATGTACAATAGCATACAAGATGACATTATGGTCTCGGGCTATGAAAACACTAATATTAAGAGCAGATATGAGTCTTTCAATTGCAAAAATTAAGCTATCAGTTGAACATACACCTGCTTTGCTTCAGTGGCTTAAACAGACATGACACCTGTGTTGTCTTTCTACTAGCATAGTAGTCCAAGTAGATTCTGGTGAGGAATGGAGTTTAACTTGTTTAAAACGCATGTTTCTTGGATATTGGAGAAGCTCCTGATGATTATAAAATGTTACGCATTTTGTTTTGGTAAAGAGATTTGCAACTACCCACAGGAAAACAAGGACGATACCCAGAGCATCTCATTGAAAAGTGCATATCCTATATTTGTTCATGCTGCCTTCAAAATGTAATTAAAACAAATATATTTTGATATAACAAGCCTCTGCGATCTACTTAACTGGTGAGTTGACTGTGCAGTTGCAGCGATAATGGGCCCGGGAGAAGAACCTATATGTAAAACATGCTTTTATTGTGCCGTTTGCCCTGCAAAATGTTTGCTGTGCTGACCATAAGGTAGATACCATTTGCAAATGCGAAGTGTGTAGGGATAAGAGGCTGGTCAGAGATGGGTGCAGGTGCAGGGCTCATTATTATCCATAAATTTGCAAGTGCTCTGTGGCAGGCTGCTTGGTGCTAAGATGGAGCCCTGACTTCCTTTGGGGTTCCGTCTCCCCCAGAGCAGGCTCGGACAGCAGCTCCCCGCGTTCCTCCCTTCCATTCCCTCACTTTTGAGAGCAGGTCGAGGGCCTGAGAAGGGCCCCTGCTGGGTGGCTTTATTAGCCTCCAGCCGTGGGCAGTGGGGATTGCGGTGTCTGCTGCCGGCACGGTGCTGACATCCCTGCAGCCGTGTCGCTACAGTAAGCTTAAATCTTAATTAGCCCTGTTAGTGAAGCGGGGTGACGTGGTGCTTTGGCAATAAAAGGCCTTTATTGTAACAGGATATTTGATATGCAGCCAGCCTGAAGCAGGTAGATAAGCCTGTTTACCATTTGACCTGTGACTGTAAGAGAACCTGTATGGTGTTGATGGCTGGTTTGTTTTCCTAATGTGGTCTAGTTGTTCAGAAAAAAAAAACACGCTTCAGTAGTAACATAAAGCTTTCTAAGAATATTGATGTGTTAAGAAACATACACATGTATAATATACATCGCTTTGTGAGTTACCCCCACATTGCATCGTAGTGTTTAACATTACAGCCTACTATAATTAATACGTCTTAAAAACAGCCTGCCGCGGTGAGTCCTGCAGCATGGAGTGCTTTCTGAAATAATGCCGCAGAGGATGTTTACAGCTCCAAATATTTATCATGTATGACTTTTAGTATGGAAAAGCTGGTCGCTGCAAAACACTTCATTATACATCTTTACGCTATAGCGTAGATTATGACTGGTGCAATTCTCCTCCGCTGGAGGAGCTCACAGTCTCATCTTAGCGGGTAATGAACCACTGTTTGTGAAAACAGAACGATGGATTTTCATAAAACAATTGATTTTTTTCCTATTTTTTCTGGAGATGTTTTTTATTAAATGAAACACTGCTTATTGTAATGATTGGATTTGGTCAAATGAACAAATTTGTGTTTTTAAAATGTAAATAGTGTTTCTATTTCTTCCCCAGTTACCCTGTTTCCATGGCTGTACTACAGTACCAATTAAGAGGTTTTAATATAGGCAAGCTGTGCAGTGAAGCATGCAGTGTGTGCTCCCCAGAGGTGCCGATTATACAGGAGGGATATCAAACCATGAATCATTTACACTACCTTTAGAAATGGGGATTGCATGTTTAATTAAAGATTATTGCAATTTAAATACTTGAAATGATTCCTATATGTGCATATGTATTATTGTTGGTGTGCACAGTATGATGTGTGTGTATATATAATATATAGGTAACATGATTTTAAAAAACAGTCATGATAGATCTTTTTTCACTTCCCATTCTGATTGTTGGCAAGACATCAGAGGCAGAAATATATTCTTTGATGCACCTGCTTTTCCTTGGTGGTGTAATTATTTTGTTTCTCTTTATTTTGCTCAGACTGAAATTCATTGATGTGAACAAAGATGTCAGGATAATTTTATGACATTTACACCCAGCTGTTTCTTTGCATTGTTTCCAGGATTTTATTTCTCTGTCCTTTCTCAGGAATTAGTTTTTGAGGGAAACCCTATAGTTTATGTACTAGAAATATTGCTTTTAGAAATGAGTACAGTGTTCCCGCCTGC
This sequence comes from Petrocephalus sullivani, assembly GCA_026780845.1. Classification (NCBI taxonomy): domain Eukaryota; kingdom Metazoa; phylum Chordata; class Actinopteri; order Osteoglossiformes; family Mormyridae; genus Petrocephalus; species Petrocephalus sullivani. Next base: position 16,817,415 of record JAODKM010000118.1, read on the forward strand.
AGAGAATGCTGAAGGTTATTCGTGCATAAGTACTGCTAACGAGGCTATTGGATATTAAATAATGGCATGAGTTTATAGAGATGCTATGTTATGTTACACTTCTTGGTTCAAAGGAGCACAGAATGGCATGTGGGGAAAAAAAAACGTAGCTACTAGTGTGTGGCGGGTTTTGCTTGGTGATTACCTAAATTGCTATAATGGGAGTTGTTTTACGTGTAGCATTGTATGTTGGTACGTTTTTTTGGCATGACTAAATGTGTGTTTTCATTCACCCATCTGCAGGCTGCTATTGCTAAGGGTTATATTGACAGCCGGCTGACTTTCGTTTCCAAAGCCACGGACTATAGCTCCATCTGGGGGATCCCGGAGCCAGTGGGGAGGTATAATCCCTCAGGCGTGTCCTGTGTTTGCCTTGGGGCCTCGGCCCGATGGGACATACCCAGAACAGCTGCCTTACGAGATGGCCCGACTACCTCCTCTCAGTTTGGAGGAATAGTGGCTCTTTCTCGAGGTCCCTCGAAATTTCAGATAAACTCTCCCTCTCTTGGAGAGTGAACATGGGAACAAATTGGGAGAAACTTAATTTTGCGCTTTTATACTGAGACCTTTCTTCTCTTGGTCATTATGCAGACCAAAATTATTAGAACACTTGGCATATTTAAAAGGTTTCAGTTGTTTTTGATGAATTGACCATTAAAATACCCATAAAACAAATGAAATATATACAAAGTGATCATTACGCTCTATAAATGATAGAATAGAGCCTTCATAAGGAGAGTCACTGTGCTAAGTCCGGACCTCAACCCCATCAAGCACATTTGTGACGAGTTGGAAAATAAACTGGACAGATCTATTGTACATTTAAAAGAGCCTTTGGCTTGAGTTGCAGAAGGCATGGGATACCATTAGTGCTGAAGTCCTCAAGAAATATAAATATATATATATATATATAAAGAAATACAGTATATTGACACTATACCAGAGAGATGTGCTGCTGTAATTGCTTCAAAAGGTAGGCATACCAAATATTAAAATTAAAAGTGGATAAAAACTGTAGGTCTCACTTTATCTGATATTTGTTGTGCGCAACCATCTGCATATTTCATGAACATTATGTATATGTGTGTGTGTTTATATGTATATATAATATAGTGTGTGTGTATATGCATATGTGTGTATATATGTGTATATATAATATGTGTGTGTGTATATATAATCACACACACACACACACACACACACACACACACACAGACAAACTTATTAGTCTCGTGTTCTCTCTTAGTGTCCCATAATACTTAAGCTGCTTCTTCATTAAAGACACTTTTTTACCCTCATGTTGAAAGGAATTCTACCTATTAGGGGTGTAACAGTAAACAAAACTCATGGTTTGGTACAGACCTCTGTTTTAGGTTCACGGTTTGCTGCAATTTCGGTACAGCACAAACAACTGAAATAATTTTTAAAACTGTGAACACAAACACAATTCGAAAGCAATAAACCTATCGACTTGTCTGGATTACTTGTAGCTAAGCAACGCTTGTTTTCAGCAGCGTATATGCGAGTTTGGGTATAACCCAGTTTACAGTCTTGGTTGTATCAACTACAATCTCTCCCTGGAGTACTTTACTGGGAAATCAAAATGTTCCCAAACCACAGATTATGAATGACGGGTAACCAACTCGGTCACAATTTGGTATATTGTTTCCGTAACAATTTTTGAGTTTAGATTCCACCCATATCAATATATGTATTGGTTTCATTGTATGTGCCGAACCAAAAATGATGTACCGAACGGTATAAGATGACTACGACAGCTGCAGGTGACTTGGGGGAGGACTGAATTTTGGATTGGTAGGGTGCAGCGTTGATGTTTTTCACATGCTGCTGTGTGTCTTTCTTTTGTCAGTGTGAATGTGTAACAGTAATGGGTCTGGTCACACATCCCACCTACCAAGATAGCAATTTCCATGGTACTTTCACTGCTGAACCTAACAGTGTTACAGTGCTACCCTTTCAAGCCACCAAAAGTCTTTTATTTGCGGGAAACTGCTAAGTGAATCAGTCAAATTTATTCGCAAGTGCTGATACTGGTGTGACACATTTGACTACATGTTCACACCTCTCCAGATGCGCCTGGTTTTGTTTACATCTGTTTGAACACTAATTCCAGCAGTATGCAGGCTCGTATTAACTAATGATTAGCAGCCAAGTATCATGGAGAATGTCAAGGGCAGAAATGTCGGGTCAAAGCACTGTTAGAGCCACAGATCAGACATGACACAGCAGCACATACAAGTATGTGCACAGAAACTTATCCAGCAACTCCTCCTGAAACCAAGTGCATTATGAAGTTGCACCACCCTTTGATGCTGTAATAACGGCTACTCTTCTGAGAAGGCTTTTCTTTAGATGAATCGTTTTCAAACTTTTTGGGAGCCCCCCCCCCCCCCACTACACACGCATACACACGCATACACACAGACAGTTTCTACGTGTCCATTTTCATTTGGTTGGTTTAGCTGTCATTGGCAAAGACACACACACACACACACACACACACCACACAACAGGGCCATACCTCTCAATTGACAATAACTGAGGAATTCTAGATGTGACGTCACATTTTTGTTTTTGCTTGTTCAGGTGTTGCATTTTCTTTCAGTATAACTAACAGCTAGCATTTTCTCTATTGTTCCTCCAAGTCTGCAAGCATCTGCCTGGCACCTTTCCCAGTTTTGGTTCAGTGTTTTCAGGATGTGGTGCCTTTTCCACTTACTAATAAAATGTATTTGCATCATATAATGTGGACAGGCATATCATGTTCCTGTCATTTTTAGTATTTCTAAAGCTTTGCAATTTCAAAATAGGTCTGCCCGCACTTCAAACCCCTCACTGTTTTGCACCCCCCCCCCCCACTTGGGCCCCCTCTTCAGTTCCAATGTACCCCACCAGGGGGCACCCTCCACAGTTTGAATTCCTCTATATTGGATGTTGGCACGTCACTAGTAGGTTTGCTGCCATTCCGTTTGGGAATTGATACTGGGTGGTCAGGTCCCTTTCTGTACGTTTGTGTAGTTACTATTGAACTTGACTGTAGTAACTGTATTTGTGGTTGACCAGGGCAGAAATATGGTAAGCTGACATACTAGAAAGATGGCATTCCATGCTGGCGCCAGACTGAAGGTCACTAATCTCTTCAGTATAACATCCATTCTACTGCCTGTGTTTATTTCTGGGGATTGCATGGCAATATACTTAATTATATACATGTCAGCAATGGGTGTGGCTTTATAAGCTTATTAATATCATTAAATGATGTCCAGATATTTTTGTCCAGCATGTAGCATAGCTACGCATTGACACATTCTGGCCAAGCCTCACAGCTTGATTGATATTGGGCAGTGTTGGTGATAGGGCTGTGCTAAAAAAAAATCAGTACTGCAGGCAGGTGGTGTAATGGTTCGGCACACAACCACGTAATTGAGATTGCTGGTTGGAGTCCCCGACCTGCAAGTACCGCTGAGGTACCCTGAGCAAGCTACAGTCCCCAAGCACTGCTCCCTGGGCGCTCAAATAGCTGCCCCCTGTTGTGTCATGATGTCACATGGGCTAAAAGCAGAGGACACATTTCGTTGTTGTGCAGTGGTGTGTCAACAATGACCATTAATCACCCTTCACCTTCAAAATTATGCACAATTTGTGAGATTCCGCTATGAATGTCAGGCCATTCACTGTGGAAAGAAGACCCCACCTCAGGGTCCACTGTGATGCTCCTGTCACTCTCCTGCATCCTGTATCTCTCACAAACACATCCTACCTTTCCAGAAAGAAACATAACACGTAAAATAGCACCTTCTCCTAGAGACCCATAGAAGTAAATGTAGGTTTATATATATGTAGGTATACAAGTATGTTGCCAGCAAACAATATAGTTACAATTTTCGTGAATTATGGAGGACAGTGAAGAACTATTTCCAGCACCACTTAAATTGAATGCAAAAATATGGTAGAATTTGGAATTTTTGGAAACGCCAGTGTTTTGAAAGTTAGCATTTCAGTTGTTTAGAATACTTGCGTCATTTAGGCATTATTCAAAATGTATCGTGACACGTATCGTGTCGTTGCCTCGTATTGTGATATCGTGTCGAATCGTGAGGTTGCTGGCAATACCCAGTTGGTTTCCAGGTTATCTCTCTTGCAAGGTATGAAAGCTGCCCATTTCCTCTTGGGGGATAAGCCTTGATGGCCATCATGGCTGCATGTTTGGTCTAAACCTGCCTATTATTACTGCGTAATGTTGTAATGAGTAAGGTGAAACTACTTCCAGGTGGATGCATTTTTTTTTTTAAAGCAAGAGGCTGAGAAATAAAGTAATTTGCTTCAGAGTGATTTTTGAAAAGGCGTAGCCTTACTGATGCGGATGCGTTCCTGAGGGTAATTGGCTTTGACATCTGCTAATAACGGCAAGGATACTGATTCCACAGCTTGCGTGAGCTGCATAATCCTGGCTAATGCCTGAAGGATCCTGCTTCAGTCAGTGTGTCCTCAGCAAGCAAAGCAACACTTTATATCATTTTACTCTGCCTGACAGTTTATTAAAAGAAGAGCTTTATTCTTGAATTGTACATTTTGGTTTCTGTTGCACCAAAGCTGTCGTAGCAGACAAAAGTATCCACATGTGGTGCATGATGTCTGTGTTGTAGTCATTTTCAGAGCTTTTGACACTAATGGGGGGTGGAGGTAACGAAAATGACAGGTGAAATGGGTGGGTTTAGGAAATTGGGGCGGGGGGGGGGGCTAAGTGAGGGAGGGGTGAAGAGAAATGGAGGCATTTGTGAGAGAAGTGGGGAGTGAAATGGTTTTGAGACGTGCAGAAGGGAAGCTAAATGGAGGTATTTGAGTGAATGGCCGGGCTTGAGGAGGGAGGGAGCCGGAAAGCAGTGTGCGAGTGAAGGTGTTTATTCATGTCCAGGACATCACTCATCCAAAGTGCTTCTTTGTTCCTTTCATGCAGAGGATATGTACAGATTCCTAAACACGGTGGCTTATTTAATATAGTGGCACAGCCTCAGCAGGTGAAGAGTTTGAAGCTTCCGGGGTGTGTTCATTGCTGGGATTCGCGCCAAAGGTGAGCTAAGGGTTTTCTTCTCACATTAGCAGAGCTATCTTGACCGCTGCTTTAGTGCTCTTGTTTGAATCACAAACTATTAGATCTTGACAATGAACTGAAAATGGCTGTGGAGGGAGTAAAAGGAAAATAATTAGCTAATATGGTCCTCATTTTATTAAACTTGGGAGTGAATATTTCTTGAGCTGTTTTGATATATGATTGGTAATATGGTGACGTAATACTTCAGCACTGGTGGATTCAGTTCCTTCAAATGGGAGGAAAAGCTATGCAATGCATATCATTTACACCAATTAGCCATAACATTAAAACCCACTGGTGAAGTGAATAACATTGATTCTCTCATTACCTGGCAAGGGAGCGGTCAGTATTTGAAAGTTTGTGTGTTAGAAGTAGGAAAAATGGGCAAGTGTAAGGATCTGAGTGATTTTGTCAAAGGCCAAATTGTGATGGGTAGATGGGTCAGGTCATCTTCAAAATGGCAGGTCTTGTGGGGTATTCCTGGCATGCAAAAAAGTGGTGCAAGGAACGCCAACCAGTGAACTGGTGGTGATTGGCTTATTGTTGCATGTGGGGAGCGAAGGCTAGCCTGTCTGGTACTAGCCCACAGGGGAGGTACCTTAGCACAGATTTCTGAAAAGTTATTGTTGGCTATGATAAAGGTGTCAGTATACACAGTGCATTGCGCTTGCTACGTATGTGGCTGCATAACCGCAGACCACTCAGTGCCCATGCTGACCCTTGTCCATCGACGACAATTGGCATGAGAATGTCAGAACTGGACCGTGGAGTGACAGAAGAAGGTGGTCTTGTGTGATGAATAACATTTTCTCTTGCATCATGTGCATGGCTCAGAATTCTGTTAAATCACATCTGAGACATTATTTAGAATAGTTTTGTATGGACTTTTGCAGATCCAACGTGATGGTCCTAGTGTGCTCAATAAATATTTAGTGTTGACATAAGTGGTCTGGAAATTAATGAACAGAACCACACACATACACAACTATCATTAAGGTCATGCTAGTTTAGAAAATCTGTCAACTTTAGGAATCTGGAGAATGCTTAGCTTTTCACCTCCAGCCTTTAATTACAATCTGCTCTGCCTGTAATGGCAGTATGTCTGACGGGACCTTGGTGTGAGAGCGACTCTCCCCTAGGAGCCGAACAAATTAGGTGTCAGGTGTAGTTGTGTGGAGGTGTTTGATGAGCTCTAGGGGTCATAGAATAGAAGGTGATACTTGAGGAGATTACAAAAAAAAACGAATACAGATTGGGAATTAACATGGCTCCATTTTTATGCATATGGAGTGCTGCTAGAAAGTTCATGAACCCTTCTGAATTTTCTCAGTTTCTGTAAATGTAAGTCAATGTATCAGTCCTAAAACTAGATGGAGAATGAATTAAGCAAATAAAAGCATATAGACTGTGTTCAGAAGCGTTTTATCAGCGTATTGCCTTCCAGTGTTTATTTAGGTAGAGGTCTTTTCTGTGGTTTTAAATCCAGTTTACATTTGGTCTTGTTCTACCTCCTTCTTCCACCCTTAGGGATGCTATAGAACCACAAAATGTTAAGCAGCAACATGTCAGGTGTTTATAGTGATTTAAATACTGTTCTAGTCATTTTCAGACCTAGTACTATACATTTTTGGCCCTCTATCTGACAACTTTACTTCATGCATTTCCGAATATCCACAGTACTGATAGTACTGAGCCATTAGTCTTTTGGTTTTTCTTCTATCTTGAATTCACTGGCACTTGAAAGTAACAAAACCTATTATAGCTTTAGAAACTACTGCCTTTTTTTCTCCTGACGTTTTCCACTTTGAGCCACAAACGGATCCTTCGATTTTACACTCTGCCAAACGCTTCCTGTTTGCTTAGCCTTAATGAGGTTGTAACTTTTTCCTCCTCGTGGTTATCTTGAAATAAAAATGCAGTCCCTAAGGAGGAGTCTGTGGAATTGTAGAGTTGCATCCTGTCTTCTTTCTTCACACAATCTGCTTCCCCCAGCCTAACCATTTTACCTGCATCTTACTAACCTCTTTTAAATCTTTTAGCACAACTGAGAACATTTTCCTTAGGGATTACCTGGAGATTAGAGACTGGTATAGAACTCCTGATCAAAATATTATTTCCAGCCTAACAATGGCTTTGCTCCAAGTTGCTGGTAGCATTTCTTTATATATTTGTGTGTGTGTGTGTGTGTGTGTGTGTATATAATACACACACAGTGTCAAGTTCAGATTCTTTTTAGGGGATGGGACTAGGGGACAGCAAATCACCAATATACTGGAAAAAACACCATATTTTTTTCAGTGAATTAATATTTATGGCCATGATGTGTTTATGCAGAAATGTTATAGGAAATTTCAATAATTTCTTCTGATCTTTCACAAAAAAAGACACTTATGATACTTAGCTTTACATTTACCATGCACTATTACGGTGTACTTTTTTGTTTAAGCGCACAACTTCCAAACTACTCACATCTGTTACCTCTGGCCTGCATGCGTGAAGATGTTAGAACTTATGCATTTTTATGGAATTCTGGCAACAACTAAAGTTTTAGTTGTCACGTGCAAACTCTGTTCTGCATTCCATGATTAACATTGCTGAAAGCCAATGAAAATAGGGGAGGGGGGGTGGTGCATTTCGCCAGACCCCAACCCCCATCAAAGCAATAAAGAATAAACCTGACACCATTAGTGTTAGAGTGGTTAAGCCGGAGCCCCTGGCAGTGGCATCGTTTGGTGTGCTGCAGTAGTACGGATGGAAAACACAGAGAGCACATGCAAACAGCCTTCTCCAGTACGTCTCGAGGTTGCTAGTCTGTGCATAGCTGGTAGCATTTCCTGTGCAGTACTCCCTCCTTATCCTAGTTTTTCTGTTCATTGTACTTAATGTGTTTAATGTTGGTAATGACTTACGGTGTGTAATAGCAGTAACTGTATTTGAGTACATAAAAATCATGTTATATATGGGGCCTGTTGATGGTTTGCTATTATCTGTGGTTTCGGCTGTCCATGGTAGCTCTTGAAGCTCTATCACCCGCAGAAACGGGGGTGGGGGCTACTGTATAGACTTATTGAGGACTGTAAAGCCAGCCTTTTTCGGTAGGGCTACTTTGTCTTTTGTCTGTGCTTCCTGAATATGCCCGACGTGGACTAAACAACCATTTACTGTGAATGTTGTCGGGCTAAACGCGTTTCCGGAGGTGGTAACACAAGCAATTTACTCCACCACCTTAGCCGAAAACATGTTTTAGAACAGGGATGCCTGCACTTTCTCGGCATTTGGACCAGATCAAAACGATCCACCTACATTAAAAAATGCTAAAATATATAAGGGATGCAGCGGTCCAGTGTGCCCACAGTACGTAGGGGTGTAGCACAAAGTTATGGGCCCTATACTCGAGCGCAGTGTCCATGGGCCCCCCGCATAGTCACAGTGTATTAGCAGTTAACAATGCTGAAAGTAGCCCAATTTCTTTATGGCATAATAAATTATAATCAAACACGACTTGACTTAACTTCTCATATTTGCAGAATGATTAAGGCACAAGAAAATGGTTTCCTTAATTAAGAGCTAGTTAACTATCTGGACAGACTCCTACAAGCATGAAGCATATGATGGATATTAGCAGGCAATTCCAATGTAATGGACATAATATAACATAAGCAAGCATATTTAAATATTCTGTGTACATTTTCTTCAGTTTCTGTGTAAATTTTCCTCAAATATAAGCATTTGCATCATAAAAACTTTTGACATTTTATTGGCCTTCTGGATTATCCCAAAATTATAGCCAAACATACAGTAACACAAAAACATGATTATAGTGTTGCTAAACACATTACAATCTAAATAGCTAAAAATGGTTTGCTTTCATATTACAGATGTAACCAAGGCATCACTTGAAAGTGTATTAGACGTTCTTTCAATTGTCATGCGGTTTTTAGCGCTGACAGTCACGGTAGTATTCAAGTAGTTTATAACCACAGGATTTCATTTCATGTAGGCTCTTTTTTCACATTTGTGTTCACCTTTCTTGGGAATGAAGTTTGTCAGTGGTTGCTTTTCCCTCATTTTGCACTTTCTGTCGTTCTCGCTTTTGTTTTCTTTTCTGACAGCCTGATTTCGTTATCTTGGACAGGGACATTTTCAGCTGCAAGGCTACAATGCGCACTCCAGCAGAAGGAAGCAGTGTTGCCAACTATTTGCTACAAGAAGTCGCTAAACTGTACCCAGAAAGTCGTTAGAAATCGCTAGGTGACGTCATGCGCTAATTTACATTTCGATGATGTCATCATGTAACGTTCCCGTTCGGTCAAGTGCCACCACATTGTTCGCTTTTTTCCTAATGTGTACCTAATACTCATAAAGGCTACTTTATTTTGATGCAGCTCAAAGTATTTCATTTATGTATTCTGTTTCTGTTGATTTATATTATTTACCACTGTACTGGAAAAATCGCAAGCTATTAATATACACACAGTACCATTTAAAGTTGCAGTTACTTTTTTAAACTATGTGCATATTTTCCAGAAAACAAATGTGTATTTGCAAAAGAACAAAGCTTGGCCGATGTAGCAAAGG
>JAODKM010000118.1:16853264-16887833 GCA_026780845.1 Petrocephalus sullivani
CTAATTACACAGGGTAGCGCTCTCTGAGCCCCACTGGGGACTGGGTGCTCCGCTCTCTTCTACTGAGAGCCGTGGAGAATACTATGGTTACGCAGCACTGCTGTCAGTGACATGCACCTTTTCTTAAAAGAATTAAGCTTAAGAATGTCCAGGGCATTAGTCAGTGGCACTTCCTTTTCTCTCTGTGGTTATGGTCCAGAGCATTGGGGAGAGTTTGATTTTGCCACCAGCTTCATCATTTAAAAAGTTAAGATAATGTCATTTGCTCAACACAAAAAACAAATATTCTTATTGATTTCAATAATAAATAATTCAGCTTTTGCAGTACATATTATTGGAAGTTTCAAGGATTCCAGAGAATTTTTTTTCCCATTTGCAGTTTATTTACTATGCCTTATAACTTTATTGGCATTTGTACTTTCCATCCCAGAAATTGGATCTGATTTGTTATATATTAGCAGACCCAGCCCCCATACACGCTTGACAAGGTGGGACCTCCTGCACAGTACACGTAAACATGACTCTGTGGGCAGTGTTCTTGCTCTCTTTCTCTGAGGCTGTCAAACACAGGCCAGCACACAGCCTCCTGTAGTGGGATAACATGGCACACGAATGGAGGAACCCGCAGGATCAGACGCCTCTCAAATGCAGTCGTCTTTTTGGAGGGCATGGAATGGTTACTCTGTGTGTGGTATATATATCAGTCTTGTATTGTGTACATTTTTAAAGTCTTGTCCATAGCTATCCATCCATCCATTTTCCAACCTGCTTATCTGGTCCGGGTCACGGGGGGCCAGAGTCTCCATAGTTATACACTAGGCTTGGGCAATATGGCGATAGTATCTTGGCGATGTTGGCAGCATTAACTAACGATATCAACTTTCGCTTTGAAGCGATAATCGTCAAACACGTGTTACACCAGCAGTGACGAAAAAAAGATGGCGGACTTAGTCGTGAAAAAAAAATACTAGTGCGGTGGTTTGGCAATTTTTTGGTTTTAAATCAAATGGAAAAAGGTGAGCTGACAGATTTGCTTGGAAAAGGGAAGGGGTCCGTTCCAACTGCATCACTAACAGCAGAGGAGAGGATTCCAGTAGAAATTCAGAACTATACGCAAGAATCCGTTTCTCCATTTGTGGAAAAGAGGACCCCTGCTTTGGTGGCGAAACAATGAAAGACGTTTCCCACTTATGGCCAGACTAGCTCAAAAGTATCGGTGCATTAGTGCAACTAGCGTACCTTCTGAAAGGGCGTTTAGTACTGCAGGGAACATTGTTACTCCTCAGTGTTCCCTTTTGAAACCGGAAAAAGTTAACATGTTGGTTTTCTTAGCTAAAATGCACCGGACTGTAGAAATCGTAGTTGTGGACTACTGCCTTTAGCCTGCTCCAAAGTTGTTTAATCTTACTTTTAGATTAGTTCAATTTTTAATTTTGTTGAAATGTTTTTTGAGTTATTAAAATGCACTTTATATTCTTATGATGCAGTTAAAATGTTAAAATTGATCGACTTAAAAAAACTCGATTTAAAAAAAAAAAAAGCGAAGTGATTAGTCATTATTGACACACCACGAAACGTGTCCTCTGCATTTAACATCGCAGCTAGTTCAGCACCCAGGGAGCAGTGCTTTATCGGTAGGGGATTCGTACCAGCAGTCTTTCGATTATAAGTGCGCTTCCCTAACGGCCACTGCCCCAAACAGATGAGCCTGAACTTAAGCAGAGTTGGAACGTACACCGAAAGGGTTCTTTCTCATTGCCGCATGTTCAGCCCCCTGAGCCATTACAGTTTGATGTGAAAGCCATTGTTACTCTTTCGTATTTTAAACGAATGACCACACTTCTTTGCAATTTTTTATGATTGTTTCCCAGAAAAGTTACATGATAATTAACCAATGGTTTTCTTTTATTCTTCCGTTTTTGCACCAGTGGCATTTTAGATATGCGATAACGCCCACTCGCTTGCTCTGAATTCTCCAGAAAATTTCTTGCTCTGTTCACAGTTGAGGATCAATCGGAAATTATCCGGACTTTGTATTAGGGATCTAGCAGGGTAAAGCCTGTTAAATGTCCTTTGTATAAATCCCCCCACCATGTATGTACCTGACAGTCCAGTGTCTGACTTCCTTGTGTTTCCGTTACTGTTGTGGATGTGGTGCTAATGCTGCTTTTTTTTTTTTTTTTTTTAAAGAGCTGTGTTTTTTTGGCAATATCTCGGGATGGTAATACCGTGTATCGCTGTTTTTTTTTTTTTAGATGAATATCGGCGATGTCAAAAACTATATATCGCCCAAGCCTATTATACACCCATTGTAAATGGGATTGTTTACCATCTTCAAGCTGTGATGAGAATTGGGCAATGTGACAGGAGGAGCTGGTGTATGTGTCACAGTTTCCTTGAAACAGGAGATGGCTTAAGACTGAATAGCTCAGCTGTTTATTTTCTGTACGTGGTGCTAACACATTCTCTATCTTGGTAGTGTGTTTTTTAATAGGTTGCATGAGAAACAGTTTACAGAGGGGGAATCAGTTTAAATATAAAATTATTGGTCAGAAATTATTGGCCATTAATTTTCTAAATGATAAAGGCCATAGGGCTTCTACTAATAATTACCCTGGCCGCGTGCTGCTTCCCGCTTGATAACTCCAGTGGACAGGGCAGGCCTGGCCCCGGAGCGTTGTTTCGGTATGTTGGTGTCACGTGGCATAGCGAGGGAGATGCAGGATCTGGGGTGACCGCAGCAGTGACTGTGGTGACGGTCTGACATCAGATGTTGGAGTATGATAGGAGAGGTGGGTGATGGTGAACACAGTCTGGAGGCGAATGATTTCAACAAAATAAAGCTAAAGACATGCTTGTAGGCCTAAATCTACAAAAAAAAACTTCAATATTCGGGCACCTCCCTCTACCGGGCAGTTGTAGGCATTCGCATGCGCAAATTAATTTTACGAGCTTCGGCCTAGGGTTGGAAGGGAAAGGGGATGTGGAGTAAGGGAAAGAATAGGTGTGACGGACAAGGGAACACCTGGACAAAGGGGTATTTTTTCTATATTTTTCTGTTTTTATTGACATGCCACGGACACAAAACAAATAAGCCAGGTGCAAAAGGACTCAGCAGTGGTAATATCAGCAGTTGCATATATTTACTATGTACACATTACAAAGTACTTGGGTATTGTTATTCAGTTATGTCGACGGCTACATTGCCTTTGGTTTGCAACTGTTCCTAATTGTTTGCGTTTGCAGTTTCGATCATTTCATAGCAAATTCTATTTACTCTGCTGTATTGAAAATGCTCCAAATTGTGAACCCAAAACTGAAGTTTTAACTCAACAGCGTTTCTTGAATGAATAGAATTGCTGGTTAGGTTTTGAACCAAATCACACCAAAACTGAAGTGGCACCACGTAGTGATGAAAAAGAGAAGGGCAGCCTCAGATACTTGATCTCAGTGTGACAATACTAAAAGTGTCAGATCTTTTCCAAACTTTCCGTGATTTGGCAGCAGAGGGCGGAAAGGAAGGCTGCGGAAACCATCTGGTGAACATAGTGAATCTAAACACATTTCCTGGATCTTCTCAGGAACATTGTACTAGTCAGTAGTTCTTAAAAACTGTGTGAGATGATTTTCCCGAATAATGTAAAATAAATTATATACTTTTATTTGGAAATTTAATCGTGTAACTTGGCCCTAGTCATTGTCAGTGCTGGCACATAAAAGTACAGCACAGGTATGGTGAAGCCGTTTATGTTGCAATGAGTCATGCAGAGTTGAACAGTATGATGGTATGGAAAAATAAATTGCTGCCCAAGCCTACTGTAGGGGATCTAGAGATTCTGGTTGGGAGGTGTTGGAGGAGTGGTGATTAGATGCGGAAGGGGGCGGTGATTATACTGTCCACTGAATACGTCAATTATACCGGTTCATACCGAAAACCGGTATTTATTTTTGTTATGCTATGGATTTTTTTTGTTTTTTTTTGTTTATAGCCTAAACAATGCCCGGAACGTGGTGCACCGGAAACTGTTTAAGGGGGGGACAATTTTTACTGGTATACCGCTGAACATGCATGCAACGGATTACCTGCGTTATGGCGCGTTCAACTATTTCAACAAAGTAGTAAATTCCGAGGTGCGACACGTCACAACCAACCAATTTCCAGTTTGAGCTACACAACTCGGAACACATATGGCTGCCTCCACGAACACGCTGTTATTGTCGTGATCTGAGCGTGAAAGCTCATGGAAAGACATTTATTACTTCACATAAAAGACTGCGTGTGATTACATTCATAACTAGTAATACATTTAATAATATAAACATTTTGAAATATATATATAAAATAGAGAAGCAGTAAAGCACTTACTATTGACTGTGTAAGCTGCCATGTTGAAATGACGTCAATGAATCTTGTACAAATCCGACAACCTCGGGGAAAAGGGGCGTATTTCCGACAGGAAGTGACGTTTTTGTGACGCTTTCCAATGTTTTTGTGACGTGTGTCCGAGTTGCGACTCGGAAAGAGAAATGAATGCAGGAAAGGACAAACGAACACAGGGTTAGAGTTACTGAGCGTGTCTGTTGTCTGGAGATATTTCGGTTTTAAATGGTCGGATGTGGACTTGCAAACACTGTCGAGCTAAAGTTGTTGCCGGATTGTTTACACTACCAGTGTAGTTGGTTTACAAAAAATATTTACTATTTATTCCTTTTCTAAGACTTGTTCAGTGCAATACAACTTTTGACACGCACCTCTGGATATTTAATTTAAGTCTAAATGCCTCTTTGGATGTTTGAAAATTTTAGTTTTTCAGTTTGCAAAGTTTGTTCAATAAATAGGTTCTATATTTTGACTGCAACTGTCATGCAGTGCGATTCCTCTTCTTCATTAGTGCCACTTGCTTGTAAATTGTATCACTTTATGGGGCCATGCAAACCTGTATTACTTGTGTGCAAATTATTAGTTTTTCTTTTTTGCCAGCTAACCTGTGTGTGTACAGTCAACAATCTAGGGAGCAGTAGCATTTGTTCTCAAGAAAATCCCAGTAATCCGTAGGTAGTCATACAAATCTATAAACGTGAGGATATGCCCTTAAGCTTAGCCTGCCCTTATCATCATTGTAACGTACATTATGTAGCTTAATTTGCCATCTGCGATTCCATGTATTTTTACTTCAACTAAGGTTAGCCTGGTCATTTTGCCACACAATCATACATAACACAATAATACGAAATACTGTGCATAATTACCAGAACTTTTTACCTACCAATAGTCTTTCAGATATGGTGATGATTTTGCGGTGAGTTGTGCCGTAGCAAAACATTGCTGACAACTTGCTTTGTGAATACATGTTGCATAAATGAAGAGTAATATGCTATGGCTCTGTTCCAAATTATTTCAGCCATTACAGCAAACCTAGAGTATATTTGAATATGGTAACATTTTGTCATTTGTCATGCTACTACTGCTGCTTTTTCACTCACAATGCCTCATGATGCCAGCTGGAAAGTTTTTTACTGGCAAATTTGTTTCTGAGCACCATTGTAACAAAATACTACGTAATATCCTAACTGTTAGCCTTCTATCTTAGTACAAAACACAGCTGTCATTAGATCTTGCAGGAAAAAGATAAACTGGCTGCCGAAGCATGCTAATGGTAAACTGGTCTCAGTTTGTTTAGTGTGGTCTTCTGTCTGACTGCAGTATCTCCAATCACACTTCTAGTAGTCTTTGTGTAGGATTTTTTCTGGGTGTCAGATTTCTTTTTCTAGTACTCCATTTTAATACTATTTCTTGTAAATACTTTGAATGTCAAGTCTTGGTGTACTGTGAAAGCTTTTTTATCACCTAGAATACTGTTATGACAGGTTTGTTGCCATAAATACCCTTGAAGTTCCCTAAAAAGTGCTGTGCTATTCTATTGATTTTAACTGTGTTTTCTTAAGAGACAGTAGTTGTTCTGTATTTGGTGATGTTTCTGTATTTGAAGAATATGGTCTGGTAGCTGATAAATATGTGGGTGGATTTGTTTGTGCTTTGGGGTAGTGTTGGTCAGTCATACAGGAAATGTTTTTATGGGTAGAGTGAAGAATGGATTCCCTAAATATCATAAAATCCTGGAAGCTAATATCACAGCGTCAGTGAAGAGACTAAGGCTAAAAAAGAGGTTGGATGTTACAAGAGAATAAGATTTAGAAATGGCTTTCGTAGCCCCCAGACATTATGCAGTGAGCACTACACAGCCTAGGAGTGTTTCTGAAACAGAAGTGTTGTGTAAGGAAGAGTGTTGGGAAAAATGATAAAGCAAGAATGAAACAGGCTGTTGGAGGGATACAAGTAATAAATAACTAACTGGCAAGCTTCATTTTTGATTTTTTTATAGATCTTTTTCTCCAGTCTGTTAAATAGCTGTGCGCATTGAAATTTTGAGAAATGTCACGTTGAAGGCGCTTTAGTCTCCTTTTCTTTTAGAAAATCAAGTCATGGAATTTGCTAAAACCTTTGCAAATACAATGTATTTTTTTAAATCAGGTCCATTTTTCACCTTTAGATAAATGAATGTGTATATCAGAATCAGAAAAAAAACTTTGATCCCATAGGGAAATTGCTTAAATAGAATTGCTTATAGAAGTTATCTTCCACTTTTGTATGTTATTGGTGATCTCATTGTTATTAGTTAGATTTCATTTGTCCTTAGTTATGTGATTGTGCATTAGTGGTAGAGGACACGTAGCCCTGGTCGATTTTTACAAGGGATCCTGGTTTAAAGATATTGAAGTGACTGTTATAGATGGTTCCTAGAGCCCAGATTGAAGCGGGACAGCTTACGAATACTTCAGAAAGCAGAATGCCAACAGAAAGTAGATATTATAAAACCTCCCCATTTTTCTGGAACATTCTTCTAAAATTGGATTTGTGCATTTTATGGCTTTACAAATATCCTTAAATCATGTTAAAATGCTGTGGCCTGATACCAAATGGGTACAATACTGTAAACTCAGCCCACTTGCCAAACTGAAATGGGCATGGGTATGCTGAATGTTTAGTGAGATTGTCCAAGTGCTTAAACCAGTAAGCCTATGCCATTCATTGAATAACATCTACATTCTCTGTAGGTTCCAAGGTATATGCCATATTATTGCATTTAAATGTACTTTAGGATAAAATGTAAACTCAGATTTATTGGATATGGTATGCCTTACCTTGTGGTGCTGTCAGTTTGTACCTCTGGGGTTTGAATCTGGCTGCAGCTTTTTTTTTTGGGGGGGGGGGGGGGCTTTTCCCTCTGTTTCGGATCATTGCTTCCACAAATGGGTAAGCAGTCATTAAACATGGATGAATGAGTTGCTCGGCTTCTGAATTGGCTCTGTTCTGTTAATATATTGCATAGTGGTTTTGGAAGGTAATGATGAGCGCCATTGTATGTTTAGTTTATTAATCTTTGTTTTTGCACCATCTATTCATCTTGATTTGCATTTTATATTGAGAAATCAAATCTGTTGTGCTCATTTCAAGTGCATATTCACAGTTTTAAAAGGTGTTTCTTACTGGGAAATGTAAATTAGTGAATTCAATTAAACTCTGCAGCTGTGTGGAGATGGGCACCTAAGACCATTTCTTAAAAACTGTTGACAGAAATTAGTCTTTAATTCATTCATTTGTATTTTGCCTAGTAGTGTTTCCAGTGTCTTTTGGCCTGCTACAGGATTCTTCTGATAAATAGACCCTTCAGTCACATGTAAGGGCACTCAGTTGCATCTACCTCATGTCTGATGTATGATGCTGGAAGTGGAAATGTTTTATGGTTTAGAAAGAATAGCCAAGCAGAATTTACCTCCTCCAATAAACTGCTGGAGTAGACACATTGTTAGACGTTTAGTTTTTTTCTTTCCTTTTGTCAAAGGTCAGGACTCATAGCAAAATCCTGATTATGTATTGGAAGAAATTGTTTGCTGTAAATGTTCCAGTGTGATCTGAAGTTCAGACACTGCGTATCTTTCTCTCACTCTTTCAGATTGTGTATACATTGAGAGCCGACGACCCAACACTCCATACTTCATATGTAGCATTCAGGACTTTAAACTGGTGAGTATCCTCTTTTGCTACTGGCCCAAAGTTTAGCTCATTTGTAAATCCTTTTATCTCTGTGTTCTATTGTTTTACTTAGAAAGAATGAAGGAGCTGAGCATGAAATGGAATCAGTCACTCCTTTGAAGATGTTTGGCTCTTACCAATGAAGTAGAGTATTTGCTGTATAAAGTAATTGAACCAGGGAGAAAAATGTTGTGTAATGCAGCTTGATTTTTAAATTAGTTTTCCAGTTTGCTGTCTTTGAAATATCATGGATTCTTTTTACAACAATCTTTGTTAAACCTGGAAATATGAAGGCCATGAAACATTTTGAACTCTGAATGTTTATTAAATCATTCAGCCATATAGGCATATAACTTATTTTGCTGTGTGTTAATGATATTGAATTTTTAAGCATGAGTAGGTAGCTGAAGGATATAAATTCTTTTCACATGGATGTTGATATCTGATGAAAATGACTGCCGATATGGCGCTGTGAGAACCCCAAGCAGGTAAACATAGGGCATGAGTGCGACATTTTATTTGAAAATGCTTCTTCAAGAAAGATCATCAGAAGCATGTGTCAAGGCTATTAAAATGATGGAAAAAGCAGACTGCTCTCCATTTCCTCAATACCTACTGGTACTGGCCCTGTCCTTTTAGCTTCTTAGACATGAGCTTGATGAATGGAACTCGTTGTATTTTGAACAAATTTTTAAATTTTTAGGCTTGCCATTGGAGTTTGGTGATATTTGGCTGCTTGTAGAAGAACAAAAAATGGCACAGACCTTCTGTTCACTTGGGCTAGCTTAGATGTCTAGAGCTTGGTACATATTTTGCTTTTAAATCACTGCAAAAGGCAGCCTGTCCCCTCTTTGGAAATTTCTTGGAAAATTTAGATTTGTGGGTTTCATGGGTTTATAAAAACTCAGATCTTGATTCTTTGAATAGGTACAGTACTATTAAATTGGCTTGCTTGGGTTACTGAAGTGGAGAGAAATCCTCTGAACTGGGCACCCTTTAATTGTGTGAACAAAGCTATGGGAAAGCATTGCTTCATTTTTAAGGTGAGATGATTAAAAATAAGAATAATGAATCATAACCAATGTTAATGGAAGAGGGTATGTCACATAAACCCAAATACTTTGCATATAGTCTATGTGGCTCATTACCATTTCAGTGTTGGCCATATGCTGTAACACTACTGTTCATAAGGTATGATGTGTCAGCCTCATGAGTTAGCAAAATTAAGCACTTCATATCATGGTTGACATTTTTATTCAGGATATAAAAATCTATGAATCCAGCTGCCACACTAATTCAAAGGCATGGACATGCAAAGTACTTAACAAAACTTATGATCAGTGTCAGAATCTGCTTTATTAACCTATGACAGGTCTCCTTTAGAACAAAATGCCACCATAACCCTCATTGATGGGCAAATCTGATAACATGACAGCTGAATACTGCAGATTTTTTTTGTTTGTTCGTTTGTTTCTCATTAATACACCCTGCTTAGGTCAGCATATGGTTTATTATGCTTGCCAGTTGTTTGTATTTGAGTGACATGTATGTGATGTCTGACTCAGGGAAATTGTGACACTCAGTTGGCCCTAGTGCATCTCATGGTTTGTTTCGGCACCTTGTGATGGACTGTCATCCTGTCCCTTTTACCCTCTGCTGTCCAGGAGAGCCTCAAGTCCCCCCACACCCCCACCGTAGGTTTGAGCATGGACTGATATTTATGCTTTTTTATTGTTTAGGCATCGTCTTAGGTAGTGTTTTACATTATTGCTTATCTAATTCAAGCATGGTTGCATTACATTGGAAGTGTATTTCAAGTCGTTACTGGTTCTAACTTCACTGAGCATTTATGCTGCATTAAAAAAAAAAAACACACACACACTAATGTGGCACCTCGATTATTCTTTGCCATTTTCTTACCCTTACTTTGATTATGGTTATTACCAAAATGATCATGAGCCATAACAGTGGGGGAATTTATTAGGCTTGTCAGTAATGTGTGTCTGTCTCTGTGAGTGTTGCTGTAGACATTTTTCAGAGGGATGGATGTAGAATCTTAATTAGCTGCAGTGTTTATCTGAGCTGTGCCTGTTAGGATTACCTGCAGTTTCCCTTTTGATGATGTTTTGAATTATATTGATAAACTCTACCCAATTTTTTATGTAATTAAGCATCAATATATATATATATATATATATATATAAAATTAATTTCTGTAAATTGTATTAACTAGAGACAATACTGCAAACGTTGTCCCATGAACATTGTGGGCTGTAATTCAGAAATGAACAAACCAACGCAGTTTCAACTCATTAAATATCAGTTTTTCTTCCGCTCTCCTGACCTTTCCTTGGTTTGTTTAAATTTCATTAAAAGTATAGATGTGGGGGAGGTTTTACCTAACTTTTTTGTCAAAGATTGTTCCTTGCTGCCTTGTGCATTGCTGTTTGTGCTGTCACATAATATACTTTTAAAATTTTGATTTAGCTAGACAAAAGCCAAAATGGAAAATGTCCAAGATATTAATGGTCGTAGTTACTGTGGAGTTGTGATTCTTAGCCCAGTTCTGCTTTCACTTGTACCTGGGCATGCATTCGAACTTCAGCCTAGCTGCACTTATGCCTACTTTACTCCATGACGGCGTGGATGTTTGCAATGTGCTGTGTGCCTTGCTTGTATATTGCTTTGGACAAAAGTGTCTGCTGTATATGTGAATGTAAGTGCAAATCATCTGCCGTTTCACATGCAGTGTCCCTGTCTCTTCACTAACCTAGACTAACTTGAACTGCATTTTCACGTTAATTTGCCATGTGATTTGTTACTGCAATTTCAGTGGAAATTTCCTTAGTTTGAATGGTGCATTTATACAAGAAGTGAACTTTGTTTTCATTTCCAAATCAAAGAGCAAGATTGCCAGTTTGAAATTTCAGCATGGGAGCAAATGTTTGGATCAAGCATAGGCACAATGATCATGTCTATTTAGGTGTCTGTACTGTGGTTACACTGTCGTATAGCTGTCACAATTACTGTCTTCGGTTTCCTTTCACTGTCTAGAAACATGCAACTTAAATGCCTCAAAGTGACCTTACGTGTGACCCTACAGTGGTTGTTTGGTTCCTGTCTTCTGCCAAACACAATGTATTATTATAAATGATTAATCGATGAATCGTTTGATTAATCAGTAGATTACTCAATTTATTGATGTCAATAGCGACAGCCCTACACTGTATCCACTTTAATCATACAAAGGTGTTTATAGGCTTATACTCAGTGAGCACTTCATCAGCCACGTAAGATGGTACCAGTAGGAACCCTTTTTGTCTCCAGAGTCGCTTGGAGGGTTGATGCGCTGTGCGTTAGGACTGCACCATGAGCTTTAATTGCATCTCGAAAGGTCGATGTTTATTGAGCAGTGCAGCTGCAGCTTCTGAATCAAGGAAACTGCAACTGTTGAAAATGGACTCCTCTTGCTTTGCTTTGTTCTAGATGTGGTCCTTCTCACCGCCTATCATGGCTTTCAGTCAGGCAGTCGAAATGATCTTAAGAGCAGCATGTCTGTTTTAATCTTTTGTCTTCTGTAAGCAATACCCTCTGAATCTTCATCAGCCTGGCTGTGTTTTATCTGTGTGAGAGGTAGCAATACATAGAACAAAAAGCTGACCTATTCCTCTAATACACTTGCACTGTATTATTCTCAAATAAATTGCAGTGCTACTTGTATTTAAACATTTCAGGTACTGCTTACTTTTAACGCTTCTTACTAGGGCTGTGCAATATAGCCTAAAATTATGGACACACCGTTCGCAATTTGCTTGGCTGATACCGATAATTTTCTTGTAAGTGTGATCGGCCGATACTGATTTTCCTGAAACAGATCCCCCCCCACCCCCATCATTTTTTGTCTTGGCAACATATTATAACCAAAATGCCACTACTTAAGCATTAATAGCAAGTTTCTCTTTATAAACGAAATTGGAATCTGTTGTAAAACTGAATACTGCTTTGGGATCCGCTTGTAGTCGACTACATGTGTGATGATCTACATGAAACTAGATTAAGCAACCCTGGTAGCTTGACGTCCAAAAAGTAACGCATATTCGGTATTGCGTTTTTTGGGCTGTGGTAATTTATCATATTTCTGAAACCTTTATCCTCAACTATGGGAAAACGACTGGTCTCCCAGTGCCATGAATTACATAAATTTCCTGGTAATACCTTTGCCCTTTTTCCTGCTTATGCCAACGAAAAACAGGAGAGACTCCTGGCTTGTAGATCGGTCCAAACATGCTCTGCTGGCTTCAGTTTTAGCAGCTTTTGCTTTGCTAGCTTCTTCAAACTG
The DNA here is from genome assembly GCA_026780845.1 of Petrocephalus sullivani. Taxonomy (NCBI): domain Eukaryota; kingdom Metazoa; phylum Chordata; class Actinopteri; order Osteoglossiformes; family Mormyridae; genus Petrocephalus; species Petrocephalus sullivani. The sequence continues at coordinate 16,865,699 of JAODKM010000118.1, forward strand.
AGGGTGTGTAACTGGAGCGAGCGGAGTGTTCTCTGCGTTGTGTTGATGTTGGTTGGCCCGCTGGTTAAATAAAGGAGTGACCCGATTGTCAACTCAAACCATCCAGTTTTATTCCTGCAATTACAGAAAAACGCTTTCACCGCTGATATGGGTTGGGGTTAAATGGACACCTATCCTCCTTCCTTGCCTCTACGCAACTGGAAGTCGTCAGTAGCGGGAGGGGGAAATATAATGGGAAAACAATCCGCCTTACAGCCAGGTATCAAAATAAGTTTCTGATAGATCGTTGTATAATTATATAGGATAAAAGCAGATGCACATTCACTGTTACACATGTTCACTGCGGTTTTAAAAGGTCTAGTTAGATTTGTTGTGTTAAAATATCTTTCATGTCGAATTTTGAATCTGGTTCGCTTACACTGAAGAATTTCCAAATTACGGGCATTTTACTGCGTCTGTAAATTTTGTGGAGCGCGGAGCCAACACCCTAGGAGCGGAAATTCTCACCGCTCTGCTCTGGTCAGGCTGGTATAATCAAAATCTCTCCCGTGGGCAAAATTTACAGCACACCCCTACTGCTTTCATTTTCTGTCATTAATGAATTTATGTATTACATATTTACTCTGGCTCACTTTTCTGCTATCTCTTATTTTGTTGATTCGCAGCTGGATAAATGATCCATCCACCTTGACTAGCTGTTTCCCCATCTACAATGCAGTAAAGGACTTGCTTGGCTGGAAATTTGGAACACCTGTGTATCCAGTGTACTTGAACCCCCATTCATTGAAACATTGTAATTCCGTGCAGTCTGTTGCATAAACTGCAGCAGCTGTTCTCCAGTGGGCACACTGGCGAAGTGTAGGAAAAGCTCCATATGATATGCCCTGGGCTCTTTTAATATGTATAACCGTGGATTGACTACTGCTTCTAAGAACAGTTAGAAATATGCTGATCTTAGGCCAATTAAATTCAAATGGTTTAGTTATAATTCTTTGCTTCCCTCCTTCACGCTCCATGTTATGGAATTTAAGGAGGCCTAGCTGTTAAAATGGTTATCGCTATAGTTTAGTAAGGTGAGAAGAGGAGGCAGAATTACCATCTAAGTGAGTCTCAGTGGTCCGTGGTTAAGAGATGGAAGTGGATATTTCCACTGGAGGCCTCCTGACCAAAGGTAACATTTTCATAAAGCTTCTGAAAGCAGGATCAATACAAAACCTTGATCTGGGCTAAATTATTAAGCGGAGCCTCTTTCTAAGTTTCATTAGCTGGACTTTACCTTCCTGGCTGTTGCTCTGTTGATGGTTATAGAGATTATATGGTGTACCTCTCCACAGCATTCAACCTCTGCCCTTTAATTGTCTTTTTTTAATAGTCTTTTTGCTTCTTGACGGGTTCAGTTGCACCAGTGTTAATCTGCTGTTATAACTACCTTCTAAAGTTATCTTTCTGTGCAGTTTATTAAAATGGGTCATACTTATAGAAGAGGCTCTGTCTTAGGCACGTAATTATGAGTTGGTAGACTTCTAAGCCATTGGGAATAATTACAAAGATTTTAATCCATATTTTTACATTTGTTAATATAGACCGTATTAAAGATGGGGATTTAGAAGGATACTTTGCACCTAAATCTCAAGATAATTTGGTTCAACAAAACAGTTTTTTGTCTCATTGTTTCAGTGCTGCTTGAGGTATGTGCTTCAGTTGTAGTTACGCCAGTGTCAATTTCAGTCTCCTAGTACAGCCCCCGTTCTTATAGAGAACACATTGCAAATCTAGTCCTCCGAAAGCCCCAATAGCCTGTGGTACATCAAACTGCATATTATTGCTACCTCCGTTAAAATTCAGCAAGCAGAAGTCTGCAGCACGGCTTTTTGTATGTATGTGAACAAAAAATGGTGAAACAATTCATTTAGTTGATTCTGAAGGGAGGGCTTTAAACTTGCAGTTCTTTCTGGGCTATACCTGATTTATTTTAGAGGTGATTTAAAGCATGATTTTGACAGCATTAAAGATTGTAGATGAAAACGTTTCCTTTGGCCCTGTAAATAGTCAAGCTAGGGGTGTGCGATATGACGATATTAGATCGTGAAGGATTAGATTGTGTTGACGATCTGCAAAAGCAGAGAGATCGTAGTAGCGTCTATAGGGCACATTCTGTCCATTGCTGTTCTATGGTTTACAAAACAAAACAGTGATATTGTGCTGAAGAGCTGCAAATATTCAGGGTTTTTTTTTATCAAAGAAAACGAGTAAGAATTAGGCATCGACACCTTTTTATCATAATTTAGCATTATAAGAAAAGCATTATTATTATACTAGTGTTGCCAACTTTCACGCATCGAGCGCATGACACACTTCCTGACTCTCACGCTCATGCGCAAGACATCTTACGGCAAGCCAATATTATTCCATTATAAACCTAAAATTTGTTACATCAAAGGGGTTGGGTAGTTTGCAAACCCTACGGACTATGAGAACTAATAGCTGTAATTACTGGAATGAGCCTTTTAAGCTCAAGCGAAAACTCGGTGTCACACTCATTTTAAGTTATTCATTAGCACAGACTTAGCATATAGCTGTGACGCTTGCTTTCAGGATGAAACCGTCCGTATAAGTTTAATAACTATTATTAGATATCTGTTTAAATAACACTGTAGTGATTATATGGTTGGCCAATATGCGTCTTTTTGGCTCCCGTCCTTTATTATTTTAAAATATATTAAATGGATAGTAACACTGTAGGTTGAATAAAATATAATGTTGTTCGGCTTTGACAGTTGAATAGAAACCGGAAGTTAATTTGCCGGTATACGAGAACCCTGAAGACGCATAAAAAAGGGAAATAGCTTGGTTGTACTGATCAGTAATTTGAAAAATACTACAAAAATCAATAGTTACAAATCCATCTAAAAACCGTGATAAAATTGTGATCGTGATTTAATTGTTAAAATATATCGTGATCTAATATTCTGACCATATCGCCCACCCCCAAGTCAGGCCATAATTTTCACAGTAGTAGACCTAGAAAAAGAACACATTGTTTCCACGCTGCACAGAGTGAGATGTCTGTTTACAGTGCTTCTGAGTAATGTGACCTCAGTTTATTATACAACACTTGAAGAAATTTCATATCTTGAGGTGACATACCTAAAATGCATTTTAAACTCAAAATTTTTCGTGAAATTTTACGCGTGCACTTTGTATGTAAAATGATCTAAAATGCATTCATTAACACTTTTATTTGTCTATATATACATATGTACACTACTTGATGGAAACACTAGCACTTACATGGAATGATTAAATTTTAGGACTGTATACCATGTCACGATTTAATTATGATTTTTGTGCATGCACAATAATCACCAGGCTGTTCAATGACTGCTGTAAAAATGAGGTACTATAGACTATACAGATGTTTACTCGCACCCACAATTTGATAAGCAAATTAGTAGTGCTTCTAAAATATTAATGTGTCATATGTAAATGCCAAATAATTAGGATTCTGAATAGGTTCAAAGTATCCTCATATGTAATAAACATGTACCGCCATCCCATCGATGTCTCTTTACCTTGAGTGTCTCCTCTCTTAAGGGATGCTTTGGCTGTTGAGCTGTCCCTTTCTTCACCACCACTTTAGTGCTTATCGCTTCCCTGTGGCATGCTCTGCTAACTGAAGTTGTTAAATGGTTCTGAACAATTTGGGGGAAATATCTAATCGCCATTTTTCTGTCAGATATTGCGATTGTGATAAATTTTTTTATCGAGCGTTCACATCACATTACTCTGCACTAATTTGTGTCTGTTGACACAGCTCGTGGCAACTCCACCAGCTTATTTCACAAACTAGTGGTTGATAATAGCTGTTTAGTTTATTTCAGTGTGTTTTGGTGTTCTCATTTAGACAAGAGGCATCTCGTTAATACTTTTTATCTTCAGAAATTTTTTTCTAAAGGAACTCCTCGACACCTCTCCCAAGCCACATTCACCCTCTAGTGACACCAAAGAAATGGTCCAAAATAAAACTTAAATCTCAGTAAACTAGCTGTGTTAAGTAGCTAAATATCCCAAAAGACCCACATGACTTTCTGCATATGTCTTTCCTTTACTGCACAAATGGAGGATTTGTCACCTTCAAATTAAAAAAGCTGAATTGCTTGTTAGTGGGGTATGCTCTGGTTTTGTTCAGTGCATTTACCTGATTATTGTTAAATCTTCCCCAAGAGGTTGTAATATCGAATCTGTGTATATATATATTTTTTTTTCTGTTCCTTTTTCTTATCGATGTACCTAACAAGCAAATTATGTACAATGATGCTGCTGCAAGCATGCAATTCCCCCATTCTACTTTTTTAAATTATAGTTTGGAGCATATAAAATGAGATGGCTTTGGCAGTAAACTTTGAGTTCAAACTGGAAGAGAGCCAAATGGTATGGTTCCCATTATCAGCTTTTTTTGTCTTTTTTCCATCGGTTAGCTACAAATTGAGAGAGGCTTGAATAAATTAATAGCTTGTGGCTGCAGCTTTTTAAAATAGGCTTTTATGTGCTTTGACCTAATACTAATTGTTTAGTGACAGTTTTTAGCATCAATCATTGATTTATTTCCATGTTTTAGGCTTTTATAATGATAAATTTAAATGTTACTGCTGATTTTTAACTTTATGAAATTTTTTTATTTGTTTAATTGCATGAAATACAGGGCCTGCTGCATGTTAATTTCAAAAGATGTACTTATTTTATAGGTATTATTGTATTTTTTGTTTGTCTGGGAAGAGTTTTCTAGCTTATGTAAGTCTGCTATAAATCTAAATACTTGTAATAACCTGTATCTGAAACTGTCAAATGAGACCATGTGCAATAATTTTCTCAACTTGTACCGTGCACAATTTACAGTTTAGTCGGTCGACTGGTTTCAGTTGGAGGGAGGTCGGTTTACTTAATATGAGTTGAAGTGTGTTCTTTTGCTCTCAGCATTCAGACTGTTTAAGTGACTGGCATACTATAATAGTCATAATAGCTGCTTCTGTGCTGGCTGTGACTGAGCTGGTTTTGAGCACACTAGAACATGGGTATGGTCATCAGCCTAATGGGGGAGGGAGTTTTTTTTTTTTAATCTTTAGTTCACCGCAAATCTGATTTGTAAGGTTTAAACCAAGAATTTTTCTATATTTCAATTAATGCATTCTGGTGGTAAACTGTTGAATTAAACATCAGCTCAGCAGCTCTGGCAAATTTGCAATCCCGACAGAAGCAAGAAGTCTACCACATAAATCTGAATACAGCCATACAAAGTACATTATAGCTGGCTACTTTTAGTATAAGAATTAAAATATGAATGAATTAACATCACTGTTCTCGGATTGTAATCAGTTTGTAATCACAATAGGAATCTGCCTTGCACATAAGCCACTGACATACAGCCTTTCTTTGTCCTCCCAAGAAAGATTAGTGTTTCCCTTTGACTTGGGATTATATAAAAATAATTGTTTTTCTCATGATATTGAGAAATAGGAAGCAAACGGCGGTGTTACCTATTCATGATGCTGTGCATGAGCCCTTTTTTTTAAATTTTTTTAAACACCTTGGTGGCTTGAAAGGGCATACACTGCAGTACAATCTATTCGCACTTAAGCACTGTAGCCTACACTGCACCTAATCAATAAGGTGTGGAATTTTGGCAGTGAAATGTATTTGTGTTAATTGTTACGTGTGTCCATATTGTGTAGAGTTAATGGTTTGTTTTTCTTCTGCATGGTGGCTGCAAGCCAAGTGGGTTGGGCCAGACTAGCTGCCAGTGGCTTTTATTTCAGTTTGCTTTGTGCATTTCATCAGTAATTTCAGTTATGAGCATAAAGCTGCCCAGAACAAAGACTTTATCATCAGACCCCAATATGATTCATTGTGACCCGGTTCATGGGTAAGTATTAATCATGCACAGTGGGTCCCCCCTCCTCTTTGCGTTGTAAAGTAGTTGAAGCTTACCATTTTAAATATTGTACTGTGCTTGTTTCTGGGCCCCGTGTAGCTATTTGCGACGTATCAGATATGGTCAATCACAATGTTTATTTAGCAGGCCAACTGTGATATGATAACTCTGCAGACCATAGGTTTTTAACCCACCGTCTAGTTCAAGTGGTAATGTGTGGTTGTTTTCTTTAATCATTTTAAATGTTTAAATATTGGAACAAACATCAGTACTATCACTCGTCTTAACAGCTTGCAGACACTTTTCTGCTGCTGTTTGCCCCTCCCCTCTAAAATCACGTCTATATTGTATTTGTAGACACATTTATCCAATGCATCGTTATTATTGGGAAAGCAGCGTCAGGCGCTCTATAGAGAAACTGGAGGTTAAAGTCCTAATAAAAATAAAATCTAAGCAGATCAAATATGTTTTGAACTATTTGGGGCTTCACACACAGAAGAATATACAGGGCGGGTGGCAACTAAGAACAGACAGTTTTATCCGGTCAGGATGAAAAACGGCGAAGAAATGCCTTGTGGTATATCTGAGTATGCCTGTTGTCCCCCCCCAATGAGCAGATCCTGATAATGTAAAGTGTTAATCTATGATCAGGCAAACCAGTCAAAAATTCATAAAAACAGCATAAAAATGGTCTTTTAAAACTTATGCAGCCAATACAATGAAGGTGAATAGTTGCGTCTTATTTTTATTAATTGCATTTTATTAATGTGTATCATTGCTTTGAGAGGATTAGAAGAAATTAGATCATTTACCACTGTGGTCGGACTTGGCCTTCCATCTCGATTTACAGTTATGAGTCCAAACCATAAACACTGTATTGTCAGACAGAATCACGACCGAGTAGGAATGCTGCCCCGAGGAATAGTCTCAAGAATAAGACCAGGCTTGAGTACTGCAACACTGGTGGTGTCCATTTCTGTGCCACCCTTATTTATTACATTTTCTAATGTGGATCAGATGTCATGTAGGCTTGGAGAGCTGTGTGTCACCCTGCTTCATGTCATACCCCCTAATTGTCCAGAATGCATTTAAGGTAAATGCTTGTTAAGGAGAGCACTGACTGGAGTTGCTGCTAAAGCACTGCATTTTGCAAAGGATTGGCATGGTCAAGTATATGGAAGGAAGGAAAGGTGATTAATCGTCATTGTTGACACACCACAGCGCACAGTGCGCAACAATGAAATGTGTCCTCTGCTTTTAAGCCATGTGACATCGTGACACAGCAGGGGGCCGCTACTTGAGCGCCCGGGGACCAGTGCTTGGGGACGGTACGTTGCTCGGCAGTGCTTGCAGGTCAGGGTCTCCAGGTCAGGGTCTCATCCATAACCACTGCACCAGCCACCTGCCCTCTTATGCATGGAGTGGCACCTGTAAACCATACAGGTGCAGTATTAATGTAGACGGCCTTTGTGAGGTACAGGTGTTCTGGAGGGGAGCTGGAAATGTGCATTTAAAATGTGTTTTTGCCAGAGAGAAAATTAGGGTGGGCTCAGCAGTGACGTCAAACATCCAATAGTGTGGTTGTAAGATGAAAAGCATACATGATTGATTTAGTTCTTATAGACCTATAAACTATAAATGTTCTATAAAAAATTAAACAAAGGTCTGTTTTACTCTTTAATAAAAGCAGTTGTTAATCTCTGTAAATATTCATCTGCAGATATATAAAGTGAAGTTTGAAGTTCATATGAATAACTGTAGCTCATAAATTGATTATATTAGCTATCTAATGACAGGACTGTCTAATAAACTGCTGAATGCAGGTCCCAGGAACAATCATTTGATGGGCAGCTTTGTGGGGTGGTGACACCAGCAAGATTGGGGAGAACAAGCCTCCCTTAGCCTTTGCTGCTCTATCTGCTCTGGCATATCACTCTGTTAATCCGTCATACTATGATTCACCAAATGATTACATTGCCTTTAACAAAGTATTGCTTATTTTTATTTGTTTAGTGGCTTTTAATAAGTGAAAGGCGTTGTGTGGCTTTCCTTATAGCTGTGCGTGTGTGACGACCATTAATGGTTGGTGTTGACTGTAACAACGCATTTTGTATTAATGTCACATTCTGTAATAACTTGACAAAATGTAACGAATTGTCGATAGGTGAAATTAAGGACACTTTTCACAGGTGCATTTCACGGAACCTTTTTGATGCTAGTTACCTCATACTGAAGATCATTCCTTGATTGTTTGTCAGAACGCATTGGAATTTGTTGCATTCACCAAGTGACTGGCAGTTTAAGCTCTCAAATTTGTTGCTATTGTAAATCAGTGCTTTAATTGATGATGATGTTAATGTATGACGTATTGAACAGAAGAGAGGTGAAGCAGTCACTCTAGTATGTATAACAAAGCAGGGTCATCTTGAGGGTATATTGTGAGAACATCTGTATCCTGTAGATTGTACTGTGAATTGTGTTGTATTAAGAGATCATGTTTTCAGTTCTTGGCAGCTGGAGAGGAGTAGCCCAGTTATTCTGCAATCTTATAAAGGGAGTAGGAATCCCAGTGAGGACAATGGAAGCTGATCAGATTTGCTTCTTCCTGAATATGCTGAGCAATCAGCAGAGCACCTCCTACTGAGCCCAGAACAGCTGCTGTGGCTACACTAAGCCCTGAATCCATAACACATTTCACTGCATGTCATCTAACCTGAGAGAGAGCGCGGCTGTGAGCCTGCCCTGCCAAAGTGGCAGCGAGCAGCTCCTGCAGCCAGCTGAGAAAATCACGGCAGCACATCATCAACATGACGGCATGTGGCAGAATACCAATGGGGAGAGGGCTCTGCAGTCCTGCTCTCAGCTCAGCACGCATCGCTGAACGCACTCAACAATTTACTCTGCCTTAAACAAAGCTTCTCATTTCCTGCGGTACGTGGCCCCGCCGGGGCCGCTGCTGCTTAGTGGTCACAGCCTTTTTGTCAAGAGAGCTGCCCAGGTGTGTTTCAGCCCCAGAACCCCCCTTCCGTCCCCACGGATCTCCTTTTCTACATGATTTTCTACATGATCCATCCTTCCAACTGTTTCGCTCTGTTCCAGGGAAGGGAAATTTCATTCATGCCAAAGTACCAAGCAGCAGGATTTTTGTCATTAATCCTGGTCTTTAGGAAGCTAAAGGGGGAAAATATATATGTGAGACTTCTCTTGAGAATGCTGTCATATGTGTGCTGAGGAGCTGCTGCCCTCCCTTTCCGGCTCTCTTCCTGGGAGTGGTGTTGTGGAACAACCACAAATGTGGAGCAGGAATACCTGAGTTGCTAAGTGGGGCTATTTAGGCTTGTGTGTGTTGGGGGAGCATTTTACCTGTTCAGTCACTAAGTAGCTGTTGATTGGCTTGCATATGTAGCACCCTTTGCAGAGGAGCGTAGCAGTGGAATCTGATTCTCATTTTTAGCCTTTCTGGTGTCTTGAATCCCTACAAGGCTGCTGGTGGGGCTTCTCCGTCTCTGTGGATGTAGCCTCGACCCACCGGCTGCCGCTCGGTACATTCGGTTCAATGTGCAGGCTGGTATTTTTTCTGTGGCTTTTGCTTGTCTGCATTGATCTTTTAAAGTGCCTCGTGTCAGGCTCCTGCTGTATCGGGATGATAAGAGCCTCTGATCTTCATATTGTTGATAACCATTGTGAGTTTTAGTTCTGCGCAACTCTGCCACTGAAGCTGCTTTGAAAACAGTAGTGTTGAAATGATAATAGTACATTGCTCCCTATGCAGGTTGCTTACATGCATGTTTATTGCTATTGTAACTATGCAAAGTCACAAATTTAAATTTAGATAGATGCCAAGTAAGTGATGATTATTCTAGACACTGTACAGATTATTTGGGAGATCATGTTTTTATTTAATGATTAGTTTTGTATAGAAGGTGCCAGATGAGTCACTGTAAACCATTTTAGTGCTGCTGGAAGCAGCCAAATGGCAGCCTTTGTCTGTTAAATCCGTATTAATGCATCGATTTCTGGCAGTCTAAATGTTTCATTCTAAGACATACTGTGTATGATGTTTACAAGCAAAAATCTGCTGAGTGCTTATGATCTTGTTTACATTATTTTTGGTGGCTAATAGAGGAGCTGGTCTGATGGGGCCCTGAGATTGACGTGGTTGCCCTTTTTGCTGTGAAAAAACTTGAGTCACCCACAAACAGCCTTTACTGGTGATGCATGGGAAAGAACTTATCTTTAGGTCTGTACTGTAGCAGTTAATCACAGGCTTCCTCAGGGCTGCTAACACATCAAACGCAAGAGGGGAACCGGGGAGTTTAGACAAGGGTGGTAGAGGGGTAGACACTGGTGTTACATTGGAAATATCCTGCTTTGAACTAGCTAATGCTCACCAAATCCAGTACAGAGCCAGGATGACAGATGGGCTGATTGTCTTCAAAGCAAGTGGAGATTTAATATCTAAACGGCAGAGTGCGAAAACTGCAGCATGCTGACAGCGTACTGGAGCAGCTGCCTCTCCATTCCTCTTTCCTGATGGGAGGAGATAACGTGTAGGTTGGGGGCAGGGGCTTTTGCTGGGAAAGAAACGACTTGTAATTAACACTCGTGTACCATTATTAATTTCAGTCCTGTCACAGGCTCGTAAGATGTGCTCCAGCCTAATAGGCTTTTGTCGTTAGCTGTTGTCTCCCTGCCGTTCCTGGAATGCACTTGACCCATTCCCTGAGCTCGTCGCTTGACTTTATTTTCCTTCGCGTTTGCTGTCCGCATTGGGGGGGGTATGCAAATTGAGATTCCCCCTTTCCACACATGTGGAAACACCCTGACTGGCGTAATTAATCTAAGCGTTTTAGGTTTCAGTATGATTTATGTATTTTGAGAGGGATGAGAGCAGCAGATACCGCTACCTTAGTTTGCTGAGCCCCTGAGGGAACATTAGTGAATACGTATAGTTGAAGTACTTAGCTGCTGGAATCCTCCATTATAGTCGCAGACAAAGAAGCGGCAGATCAATGAAATGTATGCTGTTTGCGCTTCTGCTGGCCGGCTGCAGATTGTGTGATGCTTTGCTTCATTTAGCAAGCTTCTTCATGTAACTACACATTTATAATATTATAGTGACCTTTAATCGTTCTGCAAATAGTACCTATCAAAACTAATTGCATAATTTTTATCCCAATTTCCATGTACCACTACATAAATGAATTACTGCATATCTAGTCCTTATTCGGGTTACAGAATAAGTTGTCGTCTTTACTGGGAACAGTGACTTGCCTATTTTTCCACTTGCAAACACAGCCTTAAGTAAAAATGTTTTGAGCATTGAAAAATCAATACCCAGAAGTAGCTGATGTGCTTATCCATTGATGGATTGAAATACTACCTTCTGTGGCCTTTTGTTGAATACCTGCTCTGACTTTAGCATCTTAATGTTGAGTTGGCAGTTTAAAAAAGTGATAAGGGAATGTTTTACTCTTGGATGTATCTGCTCTGCTGTACTCTATCTACTCTGTATTCATCATCGCAGGAACACGGCAATCAACTCATGAATGAGGTTTCCCTATGTAGATGTGTGACCTCTAAAAATCTCTCTTGGATTTTCAGTGTAATGTGTTTAATGTTCAGCACAGCTTATTTAACCCAGTTTCCACTTAGTGCAAAGTTAATTGTAATGCTACAGATCTCCATGTGCTTGTTGGTGGTGGTGGTGGTGGTGGCGGTAGGAGTAGTAGTGGCAGTAGTATTGTTATTGATAACAATAACAATATGCTGTCTTAACATCCTTCACTCCCTCTAGTTGTACAAGATGGCGTGTGTTAAATCCTTCCTAGCACTGCTAACAGCTTTGCTAAGTGCAAAGGTACTGAGCAAACACAGCAGAACCCAGCCGTTAGAAAGCCAATGGCAAACTCAGAATAGGAGAACTACTTGTGGTGCTCTTGGCTCAGGTCCTCCAGCTCACAAATAAGCTTTTTAACGCTCTTCCATTTTAAGGAAATAACATTTAGGGGGGGTTTATTTCCCACCAATGAATGTGCCTACTCATAGATATTCATGGTAGCAGGGTTCGTGAATTAGCTTCCAGATTAAGACTTTACTCCAACCCACACATCCCCAGCTGGTGTTAGGAAAGGAGGGATGGGCACTAGCCAAAATAAGGGGAGACACGTGAGGGGGGTTCCTGTTCCATGCATTTGGGGACGTGCTAATCAGTTTGTCATTGTAATGGCCGAGGGCTGCTGCTTTGTTTCTGCTTAGAGGACTTATCTCCATAATTTGATTCTGGGCAATGATCTAGTCTGTGCAACATGCAAACATAATTAGGGTTTAATAATGGAACAGTCATTTCCATTTGACAGATTTTGTATAAGAAAGGTCACAGTTTCCACCTCTACATGAAATCAGAATGACAGAGATGTAATTTTTGTAGATTGTTTTCTTTTTTTGTACGTATCTTCACATGTCCGTGGTAGTTTGGTTTTCTACACCTCCAGGGAAGATTTCTCATGTCATAAAGGGAAGTACTCTTTATCAGTGTGTTAATTTGTACACGTCTCCTATAGAATCATTTTTGATACATTGTTAGATTTCAATGAACTACATGTTTTTTACATTTTATAGATGTTCTGGGTGGAGAGAGAATTGAAATTGCCTTCAGAGGATGCATACCCCACTTTCAATAAAGCCTTTATGAAAGTGAAATATTTCAGAACCGTTATATGTGAGGTATAACACAGAGTTTAAGGTGAACTGTTTTCTCACTGTATTTAATGGTGTGTGCATATGCTCATTAGTGTGTTACTGCGTGGAAGCTTCTGGGAACACGGACCTTTTCATGAATACATTTATTGTAGTTGGTATTTCACTCAGCTTTCTTCCAAGTGTTGCATTTTTTATGTAGGTTTTTGTTTGTAAACGTACAGACTGCTTTATTAAAGTATCATTATCTCCATTGGTTAACGGAGAGCTGGAAGCTTCCACTGAGCTGTGGAGCTGATGTGATCCCAGGTGCCATAAATGGAAAAGATGTTGAATCTTTTAAGAATACCTTTCTGCTCCTTATCTGTGAAGCACAGTCGTTACAGGGAGGGAGAGCCTGAGTTATGAAACCCTTCTCTAATGTAATCATTTTTAAACCACTTTCAGATGCAGTGACAAGTAGCTCTGCAGATGATTGGAATCTGCAGCTATTTTTCACTGCCCTGCCCAGCTCTTCAGAGTGGTGGTTTAATGCTCTTTTAAACCCGGTAAACGCTGAATGGCTTTGTTTCGGGTCACTTAAAGCATCTTGCTCCACGTTCTTTCTGTTTTGAAACAGGACACTGATCCCTGACTCAGTGCTGCCACTTGCTGTTTCTTTCCATAAATCTCAAACAGCCTTTGACGAGGTTTCCCTCCAGTCACAGCATGGGGCAGTGCATTGCTCATATTATATCAAATAAAAGTCCACTGGATAAAATGCAATGATGTAGAAACTATTTCAGTCCTGTGTGTATTTGTTCTGTATGTACTGGCGTCTGTTTTAGGTCAGATGGATTTCTGACTTTCCATCATGTTTTATTTAAATTCCACATGCATGCAGGTTTATCATTTAGAAATTTCACTGGATGAAAAAATTATTGCATGATAATTTTTATTTTTGTAAATAGAAGAGCAAGCTAAAGTGAAACTACTAAATAACTTTTTGCAGTGATTAGCAGTGTAGTGCTTATTTTATTGGGCGCCCTTTTTCCCTGCATTACTTACAGAGTAAACGGGACCACCTTCTGATGAGTGTGAAATGGTATTACCGCCAGTCTGAGGTCCCAGACTCCGTGTACCAGCATCTGGTGCAGGACCGCAACAATGAGAATGGTGAGAAGCACCCCTTTACTTTAGTAAGACCAAAGGGTAATGCCTTCCATATATTCCCAGATAGCTGTAATTTAACTTTAAAGAATTTAGTGTGTTTCAAGGGCGATTTCAGTCAAATTTGAATTTTCTAGTTGTGTGATTCTTTGAGCTATTTCCAGCTGCATCCATTTCCACAGTACTGTACAGCACTGAAAAACAGTATTTGGTGTTTATATTATTTATGTATCAACACAGCCCTCTTCTTTCTACCTCTTTCCTAGTCTTGTGAGCTTTATATCAGCTTACTGGTGTCTGTGAATGGCGGATGATGTAAGTGGTGTCACTGATGAGAGATTCTCTTACAGTTTCTGGTCGTGAGCTGGTCATTACTGATCCAGTGGTCAAGAGTCGAGAGCTCTTCATCTCCGACTATGTGGACACGTACCACGCTGCTGCTCTTAGGTAATCACCCGCTTATCACCACCTCTCTCTACACAGCATGCAAAACGTGGGCATAGAGAGCTGAAGGGGATATTCAGTGATAGGCAGTTGGAGATGCAGTGCCCAGCCTCTCCTCTAGAGGCTTGAGAGGCTGCAGTCCCGCCTCTGTCCAGTGCGTGTCGAGCTTGTGTGTTTCCCTATGTTGCCCTGGTTTCCTCCTGCAGGCAAAAGGCATGCAGTTAGGTGAACTGGCATCTTTAAATCACTAGTAATACTGCATGCAAGTTTGCCCTGTAATGAAATTGCCTCCCATCTGTTTCCCTACCTTGTGCCTATCCTGGGACTAGTTTTTACCCCATCCTCCATACTGGATAAACATTTTTAGAGTGTATAGATGGGGAGAAGAAAGCAGATTAAAATCTGTTCAACATTTGTTTATCAATAGTGTATTTCCATTATGTATAAATTTCATTAAATATAAATTTTTCATGCCATCATTATTATAAGCTTAAATTAAGTATTATATAAAAATGTACATTAAACCTTTTTAACAGACACCTTCAAAGAGACATCCAAGCGAGGCTAGTAGCTCATTGTAAACATAAATGCTGTAAAGATGTTAACTAGGCACAAACGCAGCTAAGCGGAGCTTCCAAGAAACCAGAGCATTGTTTCTTAGCCACGCTACTGAGGAAAAACAGGCACATGGTTATCGGCTGAATAAAAAGTTCTGTCTTATTGCAGTTCCTATTTTCCCAAAAACATGGAATAAAATGTTCTCTTCAGTTGCACCTCACTGAAGTCTGAACCTTCTGTGTAGAGCCCTTTTTCTCATTAAACTCTTTTAGATAAACCTGTTAAATACCAGCAAAGTGCTGTAATCCATGGTCCATACCTCTCATTACTGAAAGAATGCAGTGTTAATTTGGGAAGCTGGCAGGCTCTAACAGCGTCTGGCCGCAGAGATGCTTATTATTGTAATGGAACAAGACGTGAAAGACATTAAATTGTTGAAGGTACTGTGGGTAATCGTTGCTTAATGCCACACTGTTCTGTGTGATGTTCAAAAGTGTTTATATGTGTTTCCTGATACGTTCTCCCAGAATAAATTGAATGGGCCTCATTCAAATGACTGGAGGATGATCTTGAGATGCTAATGGAGAGTAGGCACATTAACCCAATTACTCGCTATATGCTTTCACATCTGTCCTCACATACGAGATTACTGATTGGATGGTACTGATTTGATGATGCATTTGTGAATTTCTTTTCTTAATTGTTACAATATGCACATTGTAAAATGGATTCAATGTTTATATTTTTGCATTATATTAAATCTTGCTTTTTCCTCCTTTGTTTCAGAGGCAAATGTACCATTGCCCATTTTTCTGATATTTTTGCTGCTAGGGAGTTCAAAGCCTGCATTGACTCCTTCTTTTATATCTTAGGATATAACCCAGAGACCAGGTAAGTGTGCTTTTCATTCACCATGTTACACGTCATAATGATGATGATGATGATGATTTGCACGCTGCATTTTCAAAAACACTTACATTTCAGTTAATTTCTGTTGCTATTCAAGGTTTAAGGTATTAACAAGTACCCTACTGCTTTCCATTACAGAACGTCAAAATTTTCACTTAATTTTATGGAATTGCTGAAATGCTGTGATATTGGAATCTAAAAAGTGGTACATGTTTTTATTTAAGTATTCAAATACATTGTGTATTCAAATATATTGTGGAGACGATTGTACCATCTTTCGTAGGCTTATTATGTTGGGCTATAAATAATGTTGTTTTCTAAAATTCAAATCTAGCCTCAGGTAAGATTGCACAACAGCAGAACTAAAATCCATCATTTTACTATGTGGACTATTTACAAATAGAGAGCATTCAAGACAGTTGCCAGTCTTCCCAGGAGGGAATATGCCAACATATTCACCCAAAGGTCACACTGTGTAATGCCCCGAGAAATTGCAAAGAACTCAAGTACATATCGGGATCCACAGGTTTTGGTTAAAATGCTAAATGTGAAAGATCAAGACTCATTGATCAGAAAAGGGCTGAACATGTATGTATGTATGTATGTATGTATGTATGTATGTTCTCGAAGAAGGGTAGTCAGGAAAAGCCCTTCTCTCTATAAAGAACATGGGAGAAGTAAAGGTTACGTTTTCAAAGTTGCATATGATCAATCCACAAGTATTATGGAACATTGTCTTTTGGACAGATGAGACAAAACTGGAAATGTTGGGTCATAATGTACAATGTAGAGAAAAACAAACAAATTCTGTATCACTCCAGATATCTCATACCAATGGTCACCGTCAGACATTCAGGGGGTAACAAGCATCATTCTTTTTCACGGGTTTTGCCTTTTTTTGTTAATACAGTAGAATCTTATGTTTTGTACCTTGTTCATTTACTTAATGTTTAGGATGTAGAATTTAAAGGTATACGTTCTTTTTTTTGAGATACTTTATTGATCCCCGTGGGGAAGTTGTCTTCTCACCTCCCCCAGCCTTGCTCTCCATGGCCGAGAAGGGCAGCCACCTTGTGCGGCACCCTGGGAGCTGAGGGCTAAGGTCCTTGCTCAAGCCCACGGATGTGCCGAGGCTGGGCTTGAACTGGCAACACACTCTACCCCCATTTCGTATCACTGTATATGAGGATAAATTCCTTATTCTTTATTTATACTTTATTCATTAGGCGTGATTCTCTGCTTCCCTAACATTTATCATTCCAGTGAATGATGTTTTATCATTGGTTTTAACTTGACAGGCTGCAGAGCTTTCAGTAGATACTCCTCTACCAGAATTCCCCTTTGTAATGTGTTTCCCTGATTGTGCTGATGCTGATACTGACTCTTGCCTGGTGGACCTTGACTGACCAAAATTAAGTTGCTCAAAAGTGCATTCTGTGCTCCATCAGTGTTCAGCCTGATTAGAGACTATTCTATGGGCAGATCATAATGTACAGTTGTTAATAGTGATTAACGATCACACAGGAATGTCAGTAGTAAAGGGAGCCGATTCTGCAGAATG
Organism: Petrocephalus sullivani; assembly: GCA_026780845.1. Taxonomy (NCBI): domain Eukaryota; kingdom Metazoa; phylum Chordata; class Actinopteri; order Osteoglossiformes; family Mormyridae; genus Petrocephalus; species Petrocephalus sullivani. The sequence goes on from JAODKM010000118.1 coordinate 16,882,948, forward strand.
TGCACACACATATACCTATCTAGAAATTGCATAATTTTAATGCCGCACCCCCAGAACTTGTGGGTCTTATATGGGACTCCTGATGATAAATTTATGTATTAAGCCTGACATTATTTTACTAGGACTGTATATAACATTGTATATAACAGTGAGAGTGGTTCAAAAACACACAAAAAAATAGAAGACCAAGAATAATATGTTAAACTAAAACTAAACATATCAACTTTAAGTATTTCCATTTTAATATGTGAAATATTTAGTTATTAGGGAAATCACCTGACATTCAAAAAATTTAGATGTTAGCCAGTCATCTATATTATTGTTATATTAGGTTACCAAAACAAAATGCAAATGTATTGCAAGCTAATGTAAAACTCCAGCTAGCCTTCCAGTTATTTACTAAAAAAGGGATTAAAAAATGCGTGGACCAAGTATGGAACCATAAATGTATTGCATTGTATTGCGCGGGTTCCTGCCTCCGGCAACAACTTTACGCAACAACATTTATAGTAAATGCTTGTTTGGTTCATGTCGGACTGACTTCCAAACAGCTGACACATTTGTCTGTGTCTGCAAGTTTTATAGTTTCAACTGCGGAACCTTCGCAGCCCAACCTGCCCATCCTTCCAGCTCAATACCTGATACTGCTAATAAAGCGATAGCTACAACTACGCACCCTAAGCGTGTGCTTCAGAGGTGCACTGATAGCTACAGCTACGTGCCTTAAGCGTATGCTTCAGCAGTGTAGTGATAGTTACAGCTGTGCACCCTAAGCATGCGTTTTGGCGGTGCAATGATAGCTACAGCTGTGCACCCTAAGCGTGCGTTTTGGCGGTGCAATGATAGCTACAACTGTGCACCCTAAGCGTGCGTTTCGGCGGTGCAATGATAGCTACAGCTGTGCACCCTAAGCATGCGTTTTGGCGATGCAATGATAGCTACAACTGTGCACCCTAAGCATGCATTTTGGCGGTGCAATGATAGCTACAACTGTGCACCCTAAGCATGCGTTTCGGCGGTGCACTGATAGCTACAGCTACGCGCCCTATGCGTATGCTTCAGCAATGCAGTGATGGCTACAGCTGTGCACCCTAAGCGTGCGTTTCGGCGGTGCAGCAGTGAAAAGGTTCCGATGTCAAACAGTGTTGTGCTGCGTCGCCTTCCAAACATTGTTTAAGCTATTCACCGGTTTTTCGGCATTTGAGAAATTCATTTCACAACAAAAATAAACACCGGTTTTTGGTATGAACCGGTATACCACCCAGCACTAACAGCACATCTGACCCAGGGTTTAAAACTAGTGAGAATAGTTTTACAAATTCATGCTGTCCTCCTTGTGTGACAGTCATGCTCACCAATCAGAAGTGGCCCAAAGTGACTGTGTATCTGCCCACAAACAGACACATGGAACCCAAGGAAAATGTTACATTTGCAGTGCAGAAAAATATTGGTTCCGCTGCTGAGCTGTAAGTGAATTACCTGCCTATTTAATGGTAAACAATTGTTTACAGAATCCTATTATTAGAGGTCCGAGCAGCGTTGACTTCTATTGTTTTCTTACTGGAATTGTTTTATTTTTATTACTTTATTTAACTTAACACAGTCACAGCTTTTTTAATAGTTGCTTTATGCCTCATTGTTCTCTGCTAATTTGACCCTTGTGTACATGGGACTTAATGGAAACACAGTAAATTGGTAAAAAAAAAGCGGTTGAACATCGTTTGCAAATGCAACACTTGAAATGTGCTGGTAAAAATACAATCACTTTACCGCGTTAGCTAGCGACTGGGAACATTCTTGGCAAATAAATGACTATAAAATAGTTTTAAGGTGTTTTGTCTTACATTTATTGTAAATTGGGCTGAAAAGAATGCGGCATAATCTTGTAACTGCAATCACACCGAATAATATGATTTGGTAAAAAGTTCAGTTTGTTTAGAAACTGCTCTTAGTGGACATGTCATATAGTGAACACTGAACTGAGTTTTAAAAAAAATCGCAATGTCAGATAAATTGCAATTTATGCTAAAAAAGATATTAGAACATATATTACGGTGGAATGTGAATGCAGTGTGACAACCATATAGATTTATTAAAATAAGCAAGTGTTTCCAACTAGAGAAATTGCAGTAATTGCAATTTTGCTATAATTGGAATAAAAAAATGTTTAGCCAAACTGATTAAGACTTTAGATATAGATATTATATTATATATAATATTAGATATTATAATTGTGTAATCATCATAAAATATAAGCATTATACCGGGATGATATTTCCAGTCTAGTTAATTTCTCTGTAAATTCATCACATGCAAAATAAAGTTCCATCAATGTGACCATGGGAACTGAAAAAGCTGTGTGTGGGGGGGGGGGCTGTGGTGAGATAGTTGAAAAGTGTATTAGTTCCTAGAAAGAGGTAGAGGGGAAAGTGAGGCAAGCAATGTTAAAACGTCAAGTATATTTGGATGGGTACTGTAAAAGCGTAATAAGAGATCCCACCTCTATATACATTCACATATGTGTGTGTGTATATGCATATATGTTGTTTGGTTTTGGAAGACATCACTGACCACTAAAATCACATCATCATTTCAAGGTGTATGTGCGCGCGCACGTAACATTTTTGTAACAATTTTCCTTCCTTCAGGTTAAATGCCACTAAATGGACAATGGAACTAAAATCGTCATATTAGATGTTGCACGCATTGTCTCTTACAGTGTCTGAAAGCAGAAAAATTAACATTTTGTAGCGAGTTAAAATGTACCGATCAAAATGATTACCGTCTTATTTACCACGACGGCGGCGACCCGACTATGAGTAATGTCCCCCCCGCGGCGTGCAAATGACCGCTGCATGTCAGAAGCCCCCTGGATCGGGGCCCCGCGCGTTCTCTGCATCCCCGGTGCCGCGGCTAGCGCCTCCTCCCTCCGCTTCCAGATCCTGCTTGTTGGGTATGCTGGCCGGAGCGTCAGCAGCTCCCCGAGCCGGCGATCTGCGGCCTTGTTTGTGTGGGAGAGCGGCAGAAACGCACGGCGTTTGCAGCGCGTCTGGCTGTAAGGTCGCGGCGCATGCGCGCTCGGCCCCGCTGGAAGGGGAAGTTGAGGCTGAGGTCACAGCACAAGCTCAGTAGCGCGTCCCCGAAAGGCTGCGCGCTCCTCCATTTTGAGCACTAATAGGGGAAACGGGTAATTTATTTCAGCCAGACCAGGAAATCTGTCAATATTAAAAAGAAGCGGCTCGCTTTCTGAAATGGACGACTTGTTCAGTCCGCGAAGGTAGGCTTTGTTACGGATCTTGCCATTATGTGCACAGTTGCGTATTTTTACTCTGACGCCAGTCGTAAGGTGTTAGCTCGGAAATATTTGTAGAAGCATCGCTCGTCTTTTTTGCAAGGTTATGTGCGCCATTGTCAATATACTTGTTTTGTGTGCGTTTGCTCGCTGTAAATCAGCAATCAGAGCTACGCTGAATTTTCCCATGCAAAACGGCTAATGCTTTTATTTGTGCAGGCAAATGTCACCGATCACGGAGCCGTTCCCTCGATTATTTTTGCTACTTTCAGAAAATAAGATACGCTGCGTGCCAAGACTCCATTTTGCAGTACTCGTAATTTTAAGTCCTGCTTTGCAGTGGAGGTGACATGGCGAGAGGTCGAAGCGTAACTGCAGTCGCCGAGTTGTCAGGTAGCGTTGGCGCTGCCAGCGGAGACGTGGGGCTCTGACAGGGCGGCTATTAACGTTAGGGCCCACCGCAGTGTTTATGTAACCCTCAGAGGGAGTGCTCCAGTGACGAGCTGATTGGCTGCTATTGATAAAAAGGGCGGGACTAGCGCTGATTGCTCTGTCAATCGGCGATTCAAAACGCCCGGTTTGTTTTGTTTTGACACGACGTAGATGATAAATAGTCGCAGTCGTCGCTTTATTGAAAAAGTAACAGAGTCGGACGGAGCCAATAAACGGGTATTCTTTCAGGTGCAAAATGCATATATGGACTCACCCCCTAACTTATTGAAACATTTATTGATACTGCAGATTGCCTTCTGTCTAATCTGCCCACCCAGACTGTCATTATTTTTGGTAACACTTGAGGTGTGCTTAGGCTACTTTAACAACAACCGCAAATCCCTGAGCAGTTGGACTATTTGAAGAATTATATATGGGCATGACTGACTGAACGTTCGTCGTTTCAGTGTGCCTTAAAAGTTTAACTATAATATTCCTATTTCTATTACTTGAATTCTGCTTTCACTTAAATATAACGTTGAAAGTGCTATAAATATTTTGGCAAACATAAAATACCATTCAGAATTAAAGTGTGGAAAATCATTTTTAATATAGCCATTTATAAGTATAATGTATTTCATATTCAGAGTACAAATGTAAAAACTTGAAAAATGTGACTAGGCACTGACCTTTTATTTAATTGCTATGTGCCTTTCTGAGACTTAATATTATGAAATCGAGAAATTAAGATTAGTCACCACGCAAATATACGGGTGGAAAACGTATTTTGAAATGGAATGCGTGAGCACGTTTTCCAGTCAGCTCCAAATATAAGTGCATTAAATCCTTCTGCATTGGTTTCCTTTTGATGGCCTTACCCTCACACGTAAAATGCTTCCTTTACGTTCAATTTTTTATTTTCTGTTGAACCTCAGTCACTTACAAACTAATTTATCAATACTCCTGAACTCCAAATTGAATGTCAGAATGGGAAAGAGAGGTGATTTAAGCAATTCTGAGTGTGGCATGGTTGTTGGTGCCAGATGGGCCGGTATGAGTATTTCACAATCTGCTCAGTTACTGGAATTTTCACGCACAACCATTTCTAGGGTTTACAAAGAATGGTGTGAAAAGGGAAAAACATCCAGTATGCGGCAGTCCT
>JAODKM010000118.1:16887933-16920168 GCA_026780845.1 Petrocephalus sullivani
TCACCAGATCTCAACCCAATAGAGCATCTTTGGGATGTGGTGGAACGGGAGCTTCATGCCCTGGATGTGCATCCCACGAATTTCCCTCAACTGCAAGATGCTATTCTATCAATATGGGCCAACATTTCTAAAGAATGCTTTCAGCACCTTGTTGAATTAATGCCACGTAGAATTAAGGCAGTTCTGAAGGCGAAAGGCGGTCAAACACCGTATTAGTATGGTGTTCCTAATAATCCTTTAGGTGTATGTAACCATCTTATTACCTTGTGAATAGTCCTTGGGTTTGCAAACTACCCAACACCTTTGATGTAATGAATTTTAGGTTTTATAATGGAATAATATTGGTTTCCCATAAGATCTTGCGTGAGCATGAGTCAAAAAGCGTGTCATGCCAAATGCTTGAAAGTTGGCAACCCTGGGATGATGATGATGATAACTTTTTCCTTTAAATAATGATAAAATGGTGTTGCTGCCTTCTTACTAGTTTTATAAAAAAAAAGAAAACGGAATATTCGCAACTCTTCAGCACAATATCACTGTTTTGTTTTCAGGCTAAACCGTAGAACAGCAATGGATAGAATGTGCCCTATAGACAATACTATGATCTCTCTGCTTTGGCAGATCATTAACACATTCTAATACTTCGCAATCTAATATCGTCATATCGCACACCCCAAATTCGGTATCGCACTTTATCCTCTCGACATTAAAACAGGTGTTTCAGTAGACATTTTAATTAGGCTTTATCAATTTACTTAACTTCAGATTTACTTAAGCTGAACTCTACCCCCCATTAGATATGAGTTATGAGTTAAACTTTGTGATGCTATGATGCTGAACACTGCATTATACTTGGAAATTTCTTTTCAAAAACTAATATCAGAATTCCGCTGATTCCATGGAATGGAATGCTTATATGAGAATGCACCGCTAGTCCATAAATGATTGCCACATGTCCATGCAGAATTGAATCATAAACCTATAAGGACAGAATCCATTATTCTTTTCTTTCCAATGAACTATTGGTGAAAACTCAAATAAGACACACTTTATTTTTTTTTTGCTTCAGGGAAAATTTTCTTGTGATTACCAAATATTTGTCAAATGTAATTTTTTTTTACCAGAATATGGAGGAAATGATTTTCCTTGGTCCTTCCATTGGCTTTTTATAATAAAAATCTAAATTTTACTTGCTTATTTTTTGTTCCTCTATTTAACAGTGATTAGACCAAATAGCTGAAATGTTGTTTCATGAAAGGGAATTACGAGTGTCCCTGCCCTTAATCCTTCAATAAGCTTTAGTGTGTGTGTGTGTGTATAATATATTATTTTATTTTATTCCCGGTGCTTCCTGGGATACATAATGGCTTCAGGCCGGATATAGCCTGACCCTGTTTGGGATCAGCAGCCAAAATGGATGATCATAGCGCATGAGTACACAAACTTATTCCCTTCTGCATTGTTATAAACACAGTTCAGGATAACTTACTTTCCTATATGACTATGAAGCAGTTTGTATTGGTTTGGTGCTTTCTGGTGAATTGGTATTTAATCTAGTATTTATTTAACTTTGCTCACTGAGTACTACTCACCTTGTGTGCTTCAGAGAGAAGCTTTGCTCTGCAGTGGAATAAGATGCTAACTGTCTTTCACAAGTCTTCTAATTATAGCTAAAATAGTTGGTCTGGAGAGGAGTACATTCTGCCAAATCCTTTAGACTTACCTTAGCGATAGCCAGTGTATAAAATAGATGCAAATGGAATGCATTCAGACTGAAATATGCAAGGATAATTGCATCCAACAGAGGAAAGATGTTTCATTACAGTTCAAAGAGGAGGACATTTTGTCTATGGTGTTGGTACCCTTATTGATAAGGGGAATAGCTGTGCTTGTATCTCAATTTCAGTTCATTACCCTTCATTGAGGACAGTACTTTAACATCAAAGTAATATTGGTAATTTTTTCCCCAAGTCTACAACTGTCACCGTGCTGTGAAGGAGTCTAAATCATATTATTGGTTAGACATTCAAATATGATGTTCTCGGTATGCAAGAACACTAGGAAAAAGCACCCAGACAAGGTATGTACAGGCTCTTCTACAAATGAAAGAAAATCTGTCATAGCCTACATCAATTTTGGCAAAGAAAATTAAGATTAGGCATAGTCATTGTGATCAATAACTTAGCTAAACTAATTCTGGTTTAGAGGTGACCAGTGTCAGAATAAGAACACTCATCACTTCCTTAAAGCAAATCCTGTAAGAATCAAGTCATCAAAAATGAGAGGAAATGGAACTGTAGAAGTTCATGCATTAATGATCCATAATTTCTCCCATTCTTATTTGGTAAAAAAAGGACAACTACATCAATTACAGACATTTAAAAAAAAATCATCCAGATCTGACTGGTTGAAACTGCCTTCTATGAACTTGTTTCACAATACCAAAATTTACTATAGATTTTGAACATTTTTTAAATATTTCATAAAACGGGGAACTCTCAAACGTTATTGTGGTAGAATATTGAGTAGAATTTGCATCTGAGACAGTAAAAATAAATTGTATTAGTTGTCATATTAGTGGTGAAACATTTTTTCTTTAATAGCAGTCTGGTTGAATTAATCGGCAAGTTCGGGTCGCTTGTGAAATGAACCTGCACATTACTGTAGACTGCAGAGAGGCTCTTCGATCACTGATTTCTTTCATGGACATAATCAACTATCACTTCTCAGTTTTTGAATTCCTTGAAATGGTCGGGATGTTTGTCTGAAAGATGTCTGGCCAGGTTTGACATGCTGCCTCCCTTTACACTTTAAAACGTTTGCAGGTCAGTACTGCTGTGTTCGGGAGCTCGCCTTTTCATCCGCTTTATAGCCGAGCTCTCTCCATATTTCCCTTCGGGCCCCCTGATTGTCAGCGAGTTCAGGTGTTGCTGAAGCCACTGCCATCTCTTCTCTGAGCAGTGAAAAAGGGCATCTTTCTCATTGCTGTTCCTCTCAGCTGTTTCTCGCAATGTCACACACACCACTGATAAAATGTCACTGCTGTTAGCATGGAGCTTAAAGAGACCGATTCTTTTTAGCCAGATCTAATATCCATTCGCATGAAAGTATTGCATTTTTTTTCTCTTCGAAATGCTGGTGTTATACTCTAGTACCACGATTTTTTCAGCACCGGTGTTCCATGACGCCCTACTCTGGACCCAGTCTTTGGTTATCATGGTTTCCAATACAGGCAGTTTACAGCAGTCTTAAATCATTTCAACAACCTAAGTAATGAAGAATATTATATCCTTAAAGTAGGAAAGATTAGTTGTCAAAGAATAAGCCAACAAGAAGAAATACCACAGAACATTATTTCTTAGCATTTTTCCTGAAACATGATTGCAGTTATAAGGTATCTTAATTTTTGTAAAGAATTCATTTTTATTTTCCCCTATATTGCTAGTTACAAGATATTAAAGGTAAAAACAATCTGAAGTAATCTGTTTGGATTTCAGGCTTCAATGAAAACCAGACATTTCAATTAGGGTGTGTAGAATTGATAGCCTCTATTGTATCACATTTTAAGTTGTTACATAGATTATCTTTTATCACATGGGTGAATGCAGTGTTTGCAGATTATTAATCTTTCTTTATCCAAACATGGTTACATTACAATACTAAATTAAACAAAGTGCACTTTTACATTGGGATTTTTGAGTTTTGAAAGGCTTTATATGTAGGTTATCTGTCTGAGCATTGTCAGAGTTAAGATAATGTCAAGCAGCTTATTAACCTGCTGTTAATAAGTTGCAGAATATTGAAATCCATGGAGGTGTTTAGGTGAAAGTGTACTGTGTTTCCATTTGGAAATGTATGATTCAGCGAGTTTTAAAGCAGCTGGAAGACTTGATTCTTCCTTCTGTGTTTGGGCTCAAATTCCCTTCTTTACAGGGGTTTTCTCTGGGCACAAATCATAGCGACAGTTTCTGGGCGCTTCGCTGTTCAATTTCATGAATCTGCCTTATCACCATGGCAACAGACTACTTTTTGCAAAGAGAACTTCATTTTCTTTAATCCGTTGCAGCTGGAGATATGAGCATTGTTATTGAGCTGTTGCTATGGTTACCAGTACTGCTACAACTGCAATTTTGCTATTGCTTTTTATGTTGTTGTATATAGTTTGCATTTGTGCTTAAATTTCCCGTCTGAAAACTTGGATGTAATGAGAAAAATTAACAGAAAAGTAATTGAATCGTGAAGTAGATGTATGACCCCAGCTTGTTTGCGGCATTCTGCCTAGCTTGTGTATAATGAAGCATTCTAGAATATTTAAACCAAAGTTTTGTGTGTTTTTTCATTTACCATCTGCTTGAAGTGTAATGATTTAAAACATGCATGATTTTCATTGTTTTATCTTGAACTAGTTACAAATATTTTGGAATGGTTTGGTTTTGATCATGAATTTATCCTACAGGCGACTGAACAGCACTCAAGGAGAAATCCGCGTTGGTCCCAGTCATCAGGTATGTTTCTGGGTACAGTGTTTCAATTCGGTTCATTTAGTTCGCAATATCTTATGAGCGGTCCATGCAAATGTAAGTCGATAGAGCCACCATGGGGAATGATTGTGATTGGCCAGTATCTCAACACCTTGCTGGTATGTTACAGATTCAAGATTTGGCTTACTCAGTCTTGCCCAGATGACTAAAGTGTTCCCTTGCAAATCAAAATTTCAATTTTTCACATTTGACATATTGAACCATCAGCTCATTTCAGCGTAATTAAATACTTCTTGACAGACTGTAGACTTTTTTTTTTTTTTGCAGTGTTTAGTTCTAGCTTATTACATGTTTTCTAGCTTGTTGCACGTTTTCTTATTTTGGTAGCCTGTCGTTTTGCTCTGAGGCTTATGGCCTGCCTTGGGAATGCGTTCCCCCCTCCTGCCCTGATATATGAGTGCAGATCTGTCTTTATGCCTGCAGGCCAAGCTTCCAGAGCTCCAGTCTTTCCCACCTCTGAGCAGCCAGCCTGTGACCGAGAATGAAGAGCTGGTGTGGATGCCAGGGGTCAATGACTGTGACTTGCTCATGTATTTACGAGCAGCCAGGTGACCACACACACTGTACTCGGATATTCAATTTTGGTTTCCTTTTGCAGTTTAATAGCATGCATATGAATGTTTGTGATTAGTGCAGTTTACTTCGAAGCCGCATGTATTTTTTTATTTTTTATTGCTGCTTTTTACAACGCTCAGCACCTTGTCCCTTTTCTCCTTGCAGGAGCATGGCTGCATTTGCGGGAATGTGTGATGGAGGGTCCACAGAGGATGGATGTTTAGCTGCTTCACGCGACGACACAACACTAAACGCATTAAACACTGTAAGTAAGCAGGACGCTGACTTCAGTTTCATATTGACACTCACTAAAAGCCAGCAATCGTGTGATATATTTTCTGAAGATTCTAGCAAGTCCCATGAACGTGCTCATGTTAACTTCTAACAGAAAATTATAATGTAAATCAAGGACAGAATCATGGTCAACTTGTACCAACACTGAACGTAAAATGCTCTTTTAAATCACATAGGTATTGGGTCCATTGTTTGGTACATATTTTTCAGTATTTTCAACCTTGTTAAGGATTTGGCTAAATATGAAGAACAAATGAAGGCGTATTTATATATATTTAGCAATCTATTGCATCATTCATTTTCCATCAAATAAGAAGAATGAATGAATGAATCAATGCAGAGTGTGGAAGGTGGTCTCACTTGATTTCTTTGTTCTTGGTTTCTTTGCAGCTACATGAATGTAACTATGATGCAGGGAAGGCCCTCCAGCGTCTGGTGAAGAAACCTGTGCCCAAGCTAATTGAGAAGTGCTGGTCTGAGGATGAGGTGGTAAGAGATGCCAGTCAGGCCATTACTTTTTTGTCATGTTGTAATAAGTATTCTTTCTCAGTGTTATGCCAAAAATCACAATGCAAAACTAAACATTTTATGAACCACTGTATAAATGCTTTTATTTACTGTTACAATAGCTGTTCTGTGCTCACAAAGTCTTGAGGCGCTTGCTTAATGCTGTAAAAATATTGGTAATTCATTGGTTTCATAACAATAGTCCATCGACGAGTAATGTTTAACTATTAACAATATTTATCTGCACATATCTTCCACACAGACATTTTCATTTCTGACTGACTCAGTTCTGTTCTTGCCATTTTGCTATTAATTGCAGTTGTCAGTGGTTCCCAAAGCAATACATAAATGAAGGAATAAATGTTTGGTGTTTTATGTTAATGCAAAGGTGTTACTAATTAAAAAGCACCCAATGAGACTGCTTGTTACTTGGGTTTCAATTTATTACTACTTGAAATGACTGTTTTACTTAAAATTACTGGTTGCTTCTAATGTGATATACATTTTTGTAAACACATGAATTCAAGTAATGATTTTTGGTATAGAACCAATACATCTGCAGTATTATTACTGATTAAGCAAGCCTCCCAAGACTTTCTGTGAGCTCTGTATATTTTAATAAGATGGTCAGCGTTCAGTTTTTAATAATTTCCTAATTATTCAGACCTGTACAATGGATGGTTTAATGGGATTGACAGGTCATTGTGAACAGGTTTGTAGTTTCAGAGGAGCTTGATTCCTGATAGTGGTGGTAGGAGGATGTTTGTAAAAATATTTTTATGCATGGAATATATGTAGCTGACATATGTTCCTATTCTTTGAGAGAACCTGAATTTTTAGCTATTGATTCTTCTGTTTTGGACCCAACACAGCCCGCACTTATAAGCAGAGTGTGTTGTGTTGTCAAGCTAATTAGGGTAAGGGTACGAAAAGATAAAATATTTCTTGATGTTAACACTGAAATCAGGAAGGAAGGGAAGCTGTAATGGGTTCGGTTATACTACATTTGTACTTAATTCACGTTTTTATTGGTTACGCATATATGGTGTTTACGAAGGAGAATGGGCTTACGTTAAATTTTTCAGTTTCTGTTAGTTTCTATATTTCCTCCTGCGTATACCGATTGACACACTGGATAATTCGGGAATTTGTGAAGGTGTTACGGAGAAGAAAATGGTCCCATTTGAGTAGCTTGTAGTGCTGTTCAGCCAGAATAGGTCATAACGTCTGTGGCACTGATAGTTTTCTTCCTTCTTGTGGAGCTGGGTGAAGAGGTGTTACACAGGTCAGTGCTTCTCAGGCTGCTATCCAGCCATCAGCACTGCCCAGGGGACTTATAGCAAAGCCAAAGATGAGCAGCTGAAGACCACACTTCCCATTTCAGTTTATGCTGTTGCCAAAGTCACATATAAGTTTCTTAATGACCTTGTCGCTAATATCGGCTTTGATCTTAATCACAACTTCAGCAAAGCTGCTAAAGTAAGCAGTTCCTGAAGTCACGTCTTTATTTTACTTTCTTGTTACGTTTATCTGAAAACGGGCAGTTACAGCTTCTGAAACTAATCTTATCTCCAGGTTTTGATTTGTGTCTTTGACTGGGTTTTGGTCCCAGTCTAACAAGCACCTTTTTGTTAGGAGTGTTTGTTTTCAACAACTCAGGTGAAATGGAATGAGGAAAATTTTCCTTTTCATGAAGAACAGCACTTATGTCTCTGTAGTTAGTAGTTATTCTAATTATAAGTTATTTTTTTTTTTAAGAAAATGAATATTATACTTTTATATTGTTGGGCTACTTTCTTCTGCCAATGATTAAACATTTGTTTAGGTTTTGGTAATTTTGTGTTATGTCAGGAATGTTAAGAAACATTAGTTAGAAAGGTTATAATAATGCATTGATTTACTAATGTGATTTGCCTCACTGGCACTGCATGCTTGGTTATAGAGGATTTAATGAACACCCTTTTGCCCAATCGGATTTGAGATTTAAACAGTGCTCTCGTGTAAGAAATATAAATTGTGAATGAGTTCACTTGAAAACCTAGGTTATTTATGGGTTTTAACTATAAAGGTAACACTTAACTGTTTATTCCCAGATTTTTTTTTAGTTCTTGTGTTGCATGAAGATGTTTCATTGGCTTTCCTGTATTCAGGCTATATATTTCTGGCTAACTGTAGTAGCATTACATATAATGAGATGGATGTTAATTGGCTTTCTGCAATTTACTTATTTAACGGCAGCACAGTAACATCACTGTTAAACAGTGATGTAGTCATTATAGGAACAGCTTGTATTTTTTTTTAGCCTAAGGAGTGTAGTAACAGACTACCTGGTTAGCTTGTAGGCCTCTGGTTCCTGCATATGAGCTGTGTATTTGTTGTATTAAGTGGTTGTGATGCCATGTTTTTCGCGTTTTGTTTGAAATCAGTTTGCTCATTAAGATGCAAAACTCACACACGGTGAAGTAGTAACGTAATATAGAAATCTGAATACGTATGTGTTCATTTCGGGCTGCGCGATATGGCCTAAAATTCATATTGCGGTATAATTTGAACCATTGACTGTATATATTGTATATATTGTGGTATATAATTTGGTATGTAAATTTCAATATAACACACCCATAGCAAATGCGCTGCAGCAGGAAGTTGTATTCTAAACTGTTAACACATTCAAAGTAGTCCTGAATGTCACTAAGAATATTTGTGCAAACCTGCAATTTTAGAAAAAAAAATATGGAAAACCTTTAAAATAACTTTTTCGTGCCTTTATCACCAAAATATCTTCTATTAAAAATTGCAGGTTGGTTTTGTAAACTGTAGGTAAGCAGAAAATTAAGACACAGAACCAAAAGCTATAAAACTAATCAAATTAGGCTAGTTGCATGACTCCATCCCTATTCGGATGAAGACCATCCAATGTGCATGCTTATCTAAAACAGATCATGCTCGTGTTACCTCTCTTTGCAATCACTGTCGCCTGGCATATTTTGCAGATTGTTTTTCTGCTCAATATCTGAGACCTTAAATCCAAACCATGTCCATATTATGGACGTTGCACCAGTCTTTGTAATGAGCTTGTCCTATTATTAAGAAATCATTTACATTTAGCTTGATAGTGTTGCCGACGTTTCATTACATTATTAATGTATACCTAGATCCATAGCGAACGGTTTTATCAACATTTTATTAGATTAATCATATGTACATTAGAGTCAATTTTTATTACATTATTGATGTATATTCAGGTCTTAACTGATGTTTTAAACTGTGAGGGCTTCATTGATTATCACATCAGCATTACACACTTGCATGAACACATTAACTTCAACTTGAACTAACTTCATGAACATTGCTACGACTTCAGTTTGCATGTGCCTGAAAATGTAAATTACGTGTTATCTAACTAGTCCTGCAGTTAAATGCACATCAGAACTAAAATTCCTAACATTGTAGATTTGTCAAGGTAATAATTATTCAGTTCATGCCGGCTCAGCAAACACTTTGCTATGGAGCTAAATATGTCATTCGTATACGTATTTTATATATGTTATACCCAATAAAACATTTTTCAAATTAAATATACAATTATAATGAACAAGCCATGTCGCTCCCGAGCTAAATATACATCAATAATCTCATAAGTGTCGGTTATAATGGATAAAACATTGCTGCCGAGCTAAATATATGTTATCTAATTAAACATGTCAATTGTGCCATCAAGCTAAATGTAAACGATTTCTTAATCAAGAAGGATAAAGTTGAAACTTCCGGGGTGCCTTGAAGCTGCATGATCACCTCAGAGCATGGAGTGGCGTTTTATGTAAAGGCAGGAGCGGCTGCTCTGTCTCACTCCAATACCGAGTCTGAGGCATGCCCAAATTTGAATGAACGCGGAGCGGTGTTTTATTTAAAGGCAGGAGTGGCTGCTCTCTCACTTCAATACCGAGTTTGAGGCACACCCAAACCGGAATGAGCGTGGTGCAGTGTTTTATTTAAAGGCAGGAGCGGGGGCTCTGTCTCACTCCCATACCGAGTCTGAGGCATGCCCAAACCGGAATGAGCGTGGAGCGGTTTCACTGGAGCGGGATGACATTTTAGTGGAGTGCGGACCGGTATTGAGCGGAGGAGCAGGCAGAGCCAACAGCCTCGTGGGCGAGGAGGGGAAATTCTCACTGCTCCGCTCCGCTCACATGCTCTGGTCATCAACAGCCATCAGTCATCAATAGGCCGGTGTAATCAAAATCTCTCCCGTTGGCCAAATTTATACCGTATACCGTTTAAACCATTTGATAAGTGGCTGTGATTTTTTTAAATTCAATTTTTAAATTCTTCATCCCATGTATTCCCAAATGTCACACTTGCTTGAGCAAATGCTTCTCTGATTTTTAAATATGACTTTCCTTCAGGACATCATGCTCTCTCCCTTGAGGGTTTTCCCCTTCTCCTTAATTTTCTCTGTGGTTTTCCCTATAGCAGCAGTTATGTAATAAGGATCAATGTAAAGAGCCAGTTCTGTGAAACATTTCCTGACAAAAGAACCCTGTTTCAGCCTAGCGCCTTGCAATTTGTTACTGCTCTTACGCTCCCTCCCCAGACCCTCCTCCTCTGTTGCCTAGCAACAGAGGGCTGGAACTATCAAGACTGGGACAGAGTGATTCGCAGAGCAGATTGGTGGGTGATTTATTAGCTAGGCTGTGAGCGCGGTAGGCTCAAGCAGCTGAAATGGAGCCTTAAACTGGAAGTGACGTTAAGGTGTAGGTAGCCAAGAGTCAGCAGTTATGCAGCAGTGTAAGCTGCTCGGCAACCTTAATATTTCTGCATCTTAAACTACAGTTTGTTTTTCCTTGTGGTAACGCTGACATGTATAAGGGATTATTGTGGTCAGTATAAAAGTTTTGTGTTCTGTAAAACCTAGTTAAAGCAATACTTGGGAATGCCAGAGAAAGGTTAGTGTATTGTGGCAAGATCTGACTAACAGAGAAAAGCAAAGTGCTCAGAACAGCAGGCGGCCGTGTTTGATTCGCAGACCTGTTCACTCCATTCTCTGCACGCTTTTTAAATACTCTGCATTGAAGGCCTAATTACCTAGATTTATAGATTCAAATCTATCAGATTACACAATGCTTTAAAATGTTGCTAAACACTGTTCAGTATATCTAACAGTAAATATGCTAGAAAACTGTCATTTAAAATTAACAATGTAAAAAGTGATGCACTCTTTTGTATGCTTGTCTTTTTTCTTTATCGGAATGAGAATTTTAAATGGGTAAAACTGGCAATTCCCAATATGACACATTATGGAATGGAATGAATATTGTAGTTCTCAGAAGTACAATTCTAGCTGTTATCTACCTCTAAGTAAATATTACCGAAATGTACAATACCTCTGAACATAAAAATATTTATTAGAAAGCAAACTACAGGACCAGCATGTTTTATTGTGTATTTTAGAATGGAGGGCTGGGGTTTAAAATTAATTTTAAAAGGGGCCATATAATTCTGTTTATAAAACTGGTTTGTATATTTCCAGTGGGATTACTCAATATCCATCATCATTGTACCAGTAATTATGATTCATTTAGAATGATAAATTCTTCTGTGTTTTATCCAGGAAACATTCTTTCGAGCAACTAGAAAGAAGTGTTCAGTAGAAGTGTGTGTGCATAAAATCTTCTTACTCTCACAATTTTGGACG
Organism: Petrocephalus sullivani; assembly: GCA_026780845.1. Taxonomy (NCBI): domain Eukaryota; kingdom Metazoa; phylum Chordata; class Actinopteri; order Osteoglossiformes; family Mormyridae; genus Petrocephalus; species Petrocephalus sullivani. The sequence goes on from JAODKM010000118.1 coordinate 16,899,526, forward strand.
TTGCTGTGTTTGTGCCTGCAAGTTATTCCCTTAATCATTCATTTCAGTAAATTAGTAATCCTTGTGTTTCATCATTGAAATCCTTACTACACTTAAATGTGTTTTCAGTTCACTGTTATAGTATGGTTGAAATTAATTGGTCTTTCTATGAGTTAGTGTTTCCACAGCTTCACTCGTCTGTGGTGTTGCTTCCAGTTTTGCCCACTGGCAAGTGATAATTAGTCCTGTGTATTCCAGATGGAATTATGTCATAGGGTTTTTAGTTTTTTTTCCCCGTAATTTTTCTGAACACTCATTAGTGTTATTTATGAATGAAAGGTTTTGGTAGATAACTATTGCACTGTACACTGTAAGACTGAATATTATGTGAATGTGTATTTATCGTAAAAATATAAGAATATAATAACTTTTTGATCTTATGGCATTTTGAATAGTAAGAGTTTCCACATGTGGTGTTTTTCTTTAAATATATGTTCTAATCATTTGCCTGCATAATTTGAACAAGCTGAATGACTATTAAAACATGTTTTGACCATGTACATTGATGCACATTAAACTTAAGTTTAATAGATGTTAAGATTTTTGTCTCCCAGTCCTGTGTGCAAGTTGCACAGTGCCTAATATTGCAGAATTACTTTACTCTTTCAGTTATCGGAGAAAAATAATCTGGTGAACTGGCAATTTAAAGTGAGATTGAGAACCGTATTTACATTTGTGTCCTGAAAAGACTTGCCTGTAGTAAAAGAGCAGCATGCTGTGCTGTGTAGTGCTCTGCTCCACGCCAGGTTTTCCATCTCACCCCAGACCACAGGCTGCCTTGCAGAGAGATCACATGTAAAGCCTTCCCCTTTGTAGTGGAGGAGCAGAGAGTGACAAGCAGATTCTTGCTTGTAAAAGAAAAAAGCTGTTCACCTCCCAAGACTCTGGATTTTCACCTAGAATAAGTTTTCCTGTGGTTGGATATACAAATTAGCGTCTTGCTCTCCTTGGAGTTTACGTGTTTTTGTGGAGTTACTTGGAAGAAACCTTCATCCAGGATTGCTAAGGGCTTGTCGAACAAGAAAGTAAATCTGCCTGAGGTCTGCTCGGCTGTCTGTGAGTGTTACGTGCGCTTTGCGTTCCATGGGGCTCTGTTGTTATCTCTTAGTCTCTTAAAGGAACAAATGTTGGTTTAGGTATTTCATTTGTCTCTTTATATTTTTGGCTTTTTGCTTTTCAAAATTATTCTCAGCAATTTTCAAGAGTATATTTTCATCGGTGGGGTATCACCACATTTTTCTCCAGTTTTACTTGTACTCCTATCATATGGCATATGACTTTGGTTTTCGTGTACTTTTATAGGGGTGTAACTTATAAATATATTTATATATTTATAATATATAAATATATAGGGGTGTAAACTCATAAAGTATACTGAGTATAAACTGAAGTAGCTTAACTGATTTTTATCACTTTTTTTCCTGCATTATGGTTTTACTGCAGATCCAGTTTTATCATATGTATTTATTTATCATACATATAATTTTCTCCATTTCATTTTCTTTATAAAACACAGAAACGGTTCATTAAAGGCCTAAGACAGTACGGAAAGAACTTCTTCAGGATTCGGAAGGAACTGCTCCCGAACAAGGAAACGGTAAGGCACACATTTTTAGCAGTGGTTTTGTACTGTTTATGATTTATAATTTGAACACATTTCAAGCAGCTTCCATGCAGACTTCCTGATTTTAAACAAAGAGAAATGTAACCACTATAAATGTTTTTGGGCATGTTGGATAAATCATGTTGGATTAAACTGTAACCTTTGACCTGGAATAGATTTTTTATTTTGATGCACTTTGAAGCTATTTCTGCCCCTTTGCAAACTTCCCGGTTGGTTTTAGTCTTTGAAACCCTTTCATTCATAGAGCCACAGGGCAAATTTAGCTGAGTTTATCTTGTCTGAGCCTCGAAGAAATACATAGGGGCATTGCGCACATCTCACTGAGATTGTTACACATAAGAATGTTAACTTTTTTGCCTTAATTTGAGTCTTTTGTGTAACCTAGGATCTTTTTTTGTTTTAATAATACAGTAAGGTCAAGACCCACACGTGTAAGCTAATTGTTAATGATTGCCTCCTCAAAATCAAGTATACCTCATTTTGATTATAAGAGATGTGATTTGAACAGATTTGTTAGATGAGTGTTTTGACTTTTTTAAATGCATCCTGCAGACTTGCCAGCTGCCTGCAGGTCTCCAGCATTGAGCGTTTCCACTTTTCCATTCAGTATTAACTCTTTTCTAGAGCACAGTGTGCATAGAGAGAGCATTTTGAGGGTTGGGGGACATTTTTCAGACACATAGGCTCGTGTTTGCAGGTGACTCTTGTTTCCAGTACTGCTCTTTAAGTAGATGAAACAAAGTTAAGCTGTGAACTAGTAAAAACAACACCTTTTAAATTTGTAAATGAAATGGTAAATTACATTTTATATGTACCATCAGTTGAAGGCTTTGTAGTGAGCTTTACATCTGAAAATCTACTTCAAACTGGATGTAACATTGCTAGCACGAGTTATGGATTAATCTTATATGCAAATATACCATGTTTTTTAGCTCTTATGTTGTGCGTACCTTCTGGAATCTCAATCATCTTTGTTCAAGGTAATAAAATGTTAGCCACCCAAGATGTGGATGCATTTTAAAAATCCTATATAATTTCTGAGGCTATATATGGTTTGAATTCTTGTGAATCCCTTTTTTTAAGTTTGCCACTCAGCTCATGCTTTCGTCATTTGTGTGACGAACCCAGGAAATTCTTTATTAAATGGAAGCAGGTTTAACTATATGTTGATTTTCAAGTTTTTTATGGAAGAGATGGATTGTTTCTCTATTATTACTGTGCTAATGATTTATTAGTGCAGCTTTTGTCATTCTGCTCGAGTAGGTTTATTAACACATTTTGTGGTGACTGAATATTTACTTTTAATACTGAAATAATTTCCCTCGAGGTGATATCATAAGTTCAACTTAACAAGAAGTATCATTATTATTTAATTTAATTTCATGCACAGGAAATCTTTCAGTGGTTTTAAGAGGAGATCAGGGAACTGAAATAAATTGCTAATTGTTAAAAATGTAACCTTTTGCTAAACATGGGTATTAACTGAGCTTTGTTAGGAACACACATGACTTTCTGACTGATATAGAATTGTAAACAGAAGCAAAAGTCTTCAGCTCTTGTCATCGGTTGTGCTTTTTAATACACACTCAATTGACTTATTATATTGTCACATTGTGCAAACAGTATGGTATTTCGTTTGCTGGGTGAATCAGTGCTTGTAAATTATATGAAGCGTGTGATTATATGTACTGTTGTGTATCCTGCTTCCTGGGGGAGTTTTCAGGGCCCCTGTTAGGATTTAGAAAATAAACTTTCGGCCTACATTAACCTATAAAGATGCAAAATCGACCGAGACTCATTTATTTACAACTCTGTGTAATATTAGTTGGTTAGCTGAAGCAAAACCCACTTTACACGGGTTCCCAAAAGCTTGGTTGGTTACCTTGGCTCTCTAGAAACCCCTTGGACTGTTTAGTCTAAATTACTAACATCCTGTTACTGTTTGCTATGTCTATAGGGCACTAATACCCAAGTAAACCCATGTCTAATGCATTAATAATTTTGAAATGCCGAACACAAAAGATTAATGTGATAAATGTCTAAATAAAATTGTACCAGGTAACTTAATCACTTTATTATGTGATGTTGGACAGTAAAGTGGTCATCAACTCACTGTGACCGGATTCTTGTACTTTTGAACAAACTAGTTGCCTTGCTGTGTCCCATTAAGTGCTAACACATAATCTGGCAAAGTCATGGTTTGTAAAATGTTTTGGTACTGACCTGTTCTTGTTAGTTCTGTTGTTTTTTGTAGAACTCCTGTCATTGACAGACTGCAAAAATTCAGCTTATAGGTCTGTGACCTGTGGAATTTGTGACTTGACATGGTGTATAACAACATATATCAGTGTGAAAAAGGCGGTCAAGTCCTGTCAATCTTCATGGAACCGTTGAGCTGTTTTCAGGCTACTTGGAGCCTATGCCAGACCACACAAGACTGGTGTACACCCTGGATGGAATGCCATTGCAGAAATATACACACACTGACTCTATGGGTGTTTTAGAGATTCCACTGGGCCTACCTGTGTCTGTGGGCTGCAGACCAAAGGGACATGGAACAGGCATGCAAACTCCCTACCCGAAGTGAATGTGTGAGTTGAACTCCTTGAGCAGGAGGTATGTGACAGCAGTGCTACTCCCTGAGTCACCATGCCACCCCATCACTGAACAGTCTGCTTCAGCCACATCTGGATCTACATCCTATGTACAACCTGTAGGTCAGACTGAAATAGTCAGTCTGATAACCAAACCCGGAGGAAGCTCTCAGTAACAATTGGTTTAGGTTTATTTCCCTCTTCCCCTGCCTCCTTCGGGAGGGGAAACTGAATAGCAGGATTATGGAGGACAAGATGAGGGAGAGGTTGTAGGATGAGAGACAGAAACAGCCCTTCTCTGTTCTGCATGGAAAAAAGGAATCCTAACACTTTCCACATGCTGGGCTTATGACCTCTGGAGAGGCTGCCCTCCCTTGGCTGGAGCTGTTCCTGCAGGACATCCTGGGCCCAGGCCTCGATCGGAGCATTGTGGTAATGGATCTCCTGGGCTGGCAGCCAGGTGCAGAGATGCAGAGCTGTGCTGCTGCTGCTGCTGCCCGCTGTGGCCATCCCTGCCCTGATTAGCTTTGTCTCCAGCTCAGCTCTTGGTCTGCCCCAGGGGCCGTGCCAAGTGTAAGTTCCCACTGCTGTGTAAACACACCAGGGCTGACTGGCTCACAGGAATGCCTCTGTATAAAAGTGAGATGGGGTGGGCGGGGGGCGGGGGCTAGGGCTCCACTGATTTCCTGTATTTTGCAATTTTGACAAATTCAAACCATTCCCCCACTGCTGAGCCTAGCTTTTTCTCACCAAGTCGGCACTGTAATGTCTGTAATAAGAAGCTATTTCGGACTATTATTTATTTATTTTGGTATCCTAAATATTTCTTATTGTGCAGGAGTTATTGGCAGATGTTGAGTAGAACAGGGTTTATGATTCGGTGTAGAGGCAGGGCATTCGTCTGCTCTTCCTGTGCCTCCTTAAGAATGGCCCTTCCAAGGTTACAGAGCATTCTTCAATTTAACAGAGTGCTGCAGTCTGTGCCTGCTGTTAACATCTTAGGAAAAAGTTCACTTCGTTGAATTGCTGTTGCAATGAAGGAGGAAGATGCAGCTGAAGGAGAGGGCATCCGAGACGCAGTGGGGCCGAGGTAATCGCAGCTACAGCTTGATGTTTCATAGTGAAACATCTTCGGATTGAAACTCTGAGCCGTGCTTCAGAGGCCAGGCTGTTTGGCCCCTCAGGCCCTGTCATTTTCTCATTTTCTTGGCTGAAATGGCAGAGATTATAGCATTTTCCGAACAACCGTGCAGCAGATGTTTGCCTGAGTACAAGCTGTACAAACGTCAAATATAATTCTGTGCTGCCTCCTCGTTTTTGTAGCCAGGACCCTAGAGCAGCCTGTGCTTATAAATATTTTGTTTCGGTCATTAATTAAAACTGCTACAAGGGTCCCCTGTCTTCATCTGGCAGCAGCTGGTGCAAGCTAACAGACTAGATTCATTGTCATTAGTAGTGACCATGTGGACAGATGAAAAACTATTTGTATCTTTTTGCACAAGAATAATTGTACTAATGGAAATGTTTAATATTTTCAGTTTTCGGTATAACACCCGAAGGTGCTCTTACTATTTAATAAGTTGATTTATCTCACTTATACAGTCAATAATCAAAATATAGCAATAAAGCTCTTATAATTTGCAGTATGGTATTAAGGCATCCTCCTCACCATTAGCAGTGTGTTACTGGTCTGATGCTGCTGGCTGTTTTATGATCGGTCTGGTTTACCAGCAGGAAGTGGGTGATTTCTTGCCCCATTGCCAGCCCCTAAGCCAAAGTGCCTTTGCTTCAGTGCAATGCAGTGCTCTCCCTCCCTGTCAGAATTGCTTACTACTGGGAAAAGTACTGCTGATTCTACTAGCTTTGCGTCTTTGACCTGTAAAATAAGAGCTTATGTACTTTTCCAACACACGAACACAGCACAGCAGTGATAATCATCCTATTTAATATCCTTTTCTCACACCGGGTGAAACTTTGCATTTTTTTTTTCTTCCTATTTGGTATGTTGGAGCCCAAAGAACACAGAACCATTACTTGAATATTCATGTATATTCATTAGAGGTATGGGAACGTACATAAAGATATATACTGATGTTCTGATTTTAAGTGTGTATTTGTTTGCTTGTTTTACATATATTAACATTTATTTTTATTGTGTCATTAAATGGTGAAAAATCAGCCAGAATTATGAAAGTTGCCCAACAGTTTTGATTTTGGATAACTTTATTCTGATTTTTAGGTTGATTTTTGTATGAAACTGCAAAATGCTTCATTCTAACTGTTCATTTTATGTAGTGCATTTAGACTTACCAGTGGCTGGGATACATAGAGCTTGATATTTTTAGCTGATACACATTTATCTGTCGGTAGTGTCGATGGTCACTTATCTGCAAAGGTTTAATGCTTATAAATTGAACAGCTGATTTGATATGTTACGCCTGATTTCTTTTGTGTATGGCATGTAACTAGTGGGTTTTCTGCAAACCAGTTAATTCCCATGTCTTATTTGCTGAGAGCTGGGAAATTCAATATTGACTCCATGGTCTCAGGCCTATCAGGTCACCGAGCCAGGCGCCGGGTTTCTGCTGTTCTGCTGCCAAGTTTTCAGCCTGTAGTTTCTGGATTTTACTGCCAGGAAAAGTTGTCACCCTGATCTCATCAGGCACTGAGTTTAAAGACTGGTCCAAGGAGCCAGACAGTTTTACTTACCCTGGAAGTTTGTTCACATTTGGCCTTGGCAAACATGCCCTGCACATCTGTGCTGCTGAGAGTTTTGCAGGGAGTCTAGCTCTCCTAGTTAAGCTGTGTGTACTGGCTTCTTTCTGTGTTTGGGGTATGTATGCCTCTATATAGATTCTGCTTGTACCCCCATTATCCCTAAGACTTACTGCAGATCACTATAACCATGGTGTGCAATTGAAATGGAGATGGAGACAGCGAATATAAAAATATACCAGGAATGAGGGAGATGACAGCTATCTGTTTGTGTTCTCACCCTCCATTGGGCAAATGACCATAATGTCTCTTGCCTAATATGCAGTTTAATTTGCTCTAAAATGAGTATTTTGGTATGTTCTGTAATAAAAATACTCCTCGGAACTAATTTGGATATTCCTGCTTAATCGTACCCTTCTTTTCTGGTTTCCCTTAAGTCTTTTTCGGGTTTGTCCTTTCCCATGCTTATACCACTGGCAAACTGTACTTGAAGGAGTATGATTTTGAATGGGATTCTTTTCGAGTTTTAATGAGTGTGAGTACTCAGGAGGGTTACGTGTCAAAGGAAAGGTATTTTGTGGCACTTGCAACAGCAAAAGAAAATTAAATACGCTAATTGTACAAGTTCTTAGTCCCATCGACTACATTTTGGGTGCATCTTTTTTAACTGGGTTAATGTCTGAATGCTTTTAACACCTGCCACACTTTTCCATGGAATTTTGGAGATGGCTAATAAATTTCAAAATCTGAACAGAATTAGTATAGAATTCTCTTGTGGGTGTCAGGTTCAGTTCAAAGTCCTTTTCCTGTCCCTAAACTGATTTGGGAACATTCACCCTTAATTTTTTGGTCAATGACTTCTGGAAAGGCAAAATTTCAAGGGTCATTGCTCTGATGTACTTTATAAATGGAGTTTTGCAAAATTATTTGTCTGAAATTATAATGCTATTTACTATACACAGGGGCATCTGCTTCATGGAACATTTCCATTAATGTTATAATTAACTATTAATAAATAATCCCAAATAAACACACTTGTTAGGTTGCATACTGTTAGGCAGTTGCTGTGTAGTGTGTAAACTAAGAGGTATGATCATCAGCATAACATTGATAATTTTTTAAAGCACCACAAGCGCTAGCAGTTTTTCTAAGTGGTCAAGAAGTTGCTTCAGGTTCAGTGGTCACAGTAACTAACAGTGAACAGTCTCAGGAACCATACCAGAATATGCATAACATGGAGTCATCATTAACATTCATTGCCAACGTTTTTGTATAGAAAGCCAAAGTATGCCTTCAACAAACAATGTCTTGGTGTTAGAGCTGCACGATATTGGAAGAATTTCAAATACTGCATTGTGATTTATTTTATTTTTTCGCAATATATAATGTGTTATGTATAAATCAAAAAAGGAGTTGAAAATGCACCCAAAATGAACTAAAACAAGGCCAAACAGTACTTCATAGATAAGTAGATGTTTCTGTGTGTTGTGCCAACAAATCATTTTCATTTGCCATGAAAGTGATATTTTCAATATTGCCTCTCTGGAATATTTAGAAACAGCAGAAGGCTGTCTTTTAGTGACCATTTCATGTTCACCTTTTCTCATTTTCTTTAAAAGTCTTTCTTAAAACACTTGTAAAACACTTTCTTAAATTTCACAACGGCAAACAGCATACTGTCTGTGGTGTCTGGCAGGAAGGACCAAAGCAAATATGACTGGCTCTTAGAGCGTTGGCCATTAAACAGCCATTAAAAATGTCTGACAGTAAAAATGTTTTAAAAAAAACTATTGTCAAGTAACAGCTTTAAAAAAAACCTATATTGCGGGATAATGAGAATTATGTATGACCCAAATCTAATCTCAGCTCAGCTGACTATCATGGTCTTTGCAATGTAAAAATTGCATGTGCTTAAAATATATCACACATTGCCCAGCCCTACTTTGTATGGGCAGTCGCCATATGGGAGTCACCAGGCCTGAAGATTGCTTTTTACGGTCATAGAATGGCTTTGGAGTATAAGACCATTTTACAGTATGGGATGCTATACATCCCTGTGCTAGTCCAGGATATCACCTTATTTCAAAATGATAATAGCTTCATAAACCCTGCTAAACAAATTGAAGTGTGCTCTAATGAAGCCCAGAATGAAGTTGGATGACTTCCCCAGTCACCAGATGTAAACAGTATTGAACTGTTCAGTTCTTTCGTCCCTCAAACAAACGATGGCTTTTCTTTTTGGAGAATGGTTCAATACACCGATCGATATACCAGTACTCACAGAATGCGTACAGCTCTATTCCAAGGAGTGTCGCTGTTCTTACTCCTTATTAGGTCGTGGATATAGGCTATTGTTAGGGTTTATGTTATTTTGAGTGTTCCATATATTCAGTGAGAAGCATAAATATAGTCTTTTGTGGGAAATTTGTTTCAGACCAAACAATGAAAATCAGGCTAGAGTGCACAATACAGCATTACTTCTGGGAAATGTTTTTCATACATCCTACACCATGATGATGAAGAATTTCATTTGTGGTGTTAGATATTCGACCCGACCCCAGATATGTGGTGGGAAATGGATGGATGGATGGATGGGTTTAGTCACTAATTTCAGAACTGTTGGGACAATTGGGTGACAGGTATTTTTGTTGGCCAGGTGTTAATTTTTACTTTAATTGTGCACACAATATCTCTGTGAATCTGTATGATGTATTGTAGCCATTGGTGTAATATTCATGTCATTGTTTTGATTAACCTTGTGTCTGAAATTCTGTTCAATTGGTTAAAGTGAATTAATCACATGAAAAATTCTTGAAAATGTGGCATGGTGACACAGTCTGAAAATGTGTAGGCTGGTGATCTGGCATCTTTAAGCTGCCCGTAGTGTGTATGTGGGTGTGTCCCCCGTAGTGGACTACTGTTACATCTAGGGTGTTTCTCCCCCCTCATGGTCTGGGCATGCTGGGATAAGCTGCAGCTCACCAGCACTGCGACCTGTCCCCAGATTGGCAGCTGTAAAAGACAGAGATGGATGGAAAATGGCAAAAAAGAGGCGGCTAAATGCGGCATCCAGTGCATTCAGTACTTCTCGAGTTTCAGACTATATTTTAGCTCAGTAGTTATTTTTTTCTGTTTGTGATGTAGACTATATATTTAGTGTGAAAAGGGAGTTAAGTTAGTATGTGTGTCTTAAATTGAAATGCACGTAATATACAGTTGTATGGTTTGTCAGTGAATAAACACCTGGCTTCTTATATCACTGTACAAAATGGTTGGCAAATACATTTACACGTAAGATCAACTGTTGTAATAGACAAACTGAATTAAAACAGTGAGACAATGTGAATAACATGCACTTTGAAAGAGTATTGTTTAGGGCTGGTGTGGGTTCAGATAGGTAGGAGTCATAGTGTATACTGTCAGAAATTGAAATATGTGTGTTTGCTTGTATCTCTGTTTCAGCCATCGCACCGGCCTTTGTTTGCTGGATGTATATGCCCCTTGCTTCAGCTATTGTACTGTGAATGTTTGATTAAACCTCCATTCACTGGCAGTGGAGGGGGCAGAAGCCATTTCACTCCCCAGTTGTCGTACTGGGCCTCCACCCGACGTGCTCTTTTGTTTGCGTTAAAGCACCAGCCACCCAGGCAGCCATCAAAGCGCTGATCCTAATTCGCCTATAGTCGCTCTGCCTCGCTCCCTAATCCCTCAGCAGACAGGGTGCTAGCAGTCATGCTGGCCTCCTGATAAAACCTGGCCAGGATCTTCATTTTATCAATCTGCTTTTATTCTTGGCCCAGTGTCCCTGTTCCCCACGGTCATTTTTGTCTTGGGTCTGAGTTACAGCAAAAAGCAAAACTGGTTTTTCCAGACAGCAATGCAGTTCGTTTTTTTTTTTTCTTTCCCTCTCCATTCTCGGCTGTGAGATTTAGTCTTCATTTGAACTGTAGGTTAGCTGCTCTCTGGGGGTTGTAAAGGCTCTCTAACTACTTAAGCTTGCTTAACAGGACACTTATTAGAAAAGTGACTTTAAATTGAGTCTTTGTTGTCATTACAACAATTTTGTGTGTATTTCTTTAAAACTTTTATTTAGATGTCTACTCTGTGCAGTTTTGTTTCTATGCTTGAGTGTCCATAGTTGAAGGTGCGTGCTGTGTTTGCAGGGTGAGCTGATTACGTTCTATTACTACTGGAAGAAGACTCCAGAGGCGGCTGGGTCCCGGGCTCACCGTCGCCATCGCAGGCAGCCTATTTTTCGCAGGATCAAGACACGTACGGCTTCTACTCCAGTCAACACTCCGTCCCGGCCCCCATCCAGCGAGTTCTGTAGGTGTCTGTATATTTCATTTTAAAATGTTTTTTTTAATGCATGACGCTCATATTTGTGAATTGTTCATTTTGAGTAGTATTATACAAAATGGCCAGAAGAATGTGATTGGAGGAATTACCTAATTAATCCACACCCGTTGCTGTCAGAGGTGTGTAATTAAGCACGCAGCAGAATGAGTGGTCATTCAAAAGAGGTTAGCGACTTTCAACTTGGCTCACTCGCAAAGTACCACATTTCCAACAAGTCAGCTCGCCAATTTTCTGCCTTGCCAGAGCTGCCCTGGTCAACCGCAAGTGAAGTGATTAACTAGAAACATCTGGAAAAATGTTCAGCCTTGAAGTGGTAGCCACACAAGATCAGCCAGCATCAATAGCCAACCTGAATGGCTGCACACCCACCAGCAACGTTCCAGCATCTAATGGAAAGCCTTCCCAAAAGAGTGGATGCTATTATAGCAACAAAAAGCAGACCCAGTTCCTAGTAATACACTCGGTCTCACAATGAGATGCTGGACAAGCTGGTGTTCTCATACTTTTGGCAAAAAAGTGAATTTTTAATTACAAGAGTGCTCTGGGTGGGATGGCAGATATAGCTGCGTGTGAGGAAGCATTGGGGGCCTTAACTGCAGATTTGGTTTAACTGAGAAAATATAAAGCCTTTAGGCTTTAGCATGAGTGAAAACCTAGGAATACAATGAGGTTTCAGACTGATCTGGGTGTGTTTTCGGAGCCTGAGGGGCGGAAAAACGGAACTTCCTGTTGTATAGTTGGCAGGTACTTGGCTGTTTTGCTTCCTGCTTAAATTTCCTTTGATTCAGACATCTAGATTGAGGTTGCTAGTTCATATATGGTATACAATATCTAGCTGTAATGTGGAGCAGCTTTTCTGAATTCGATTAGATTCAATTTTAGATAAGATTCTAACTTTATCAGACAGTGAAATGTGGTTTGGCATCTAATTGGAAAATACAAAATAGAGCAAAAGTGCTTGAAACAGCTGTAAAATATATAAATGTGTGAACTTCTGAAACTGCCAGTAACATTTACTGCCAAAATACAGTATGTACTGTGTGTTGTGCCTATGTATATACGGTCAAGTTCATTGGCCTTGTGTATATGCAGTAACCAGTATCTTTGTACTAGTGATGGCCAAATGAAGCTTCATGAACCATTTGCTGTATTTTCTGACCCCACTAGATAGTGCTCTCTGTTGAAAAAAAGGGCTCAAAGCATGTCCCAAAGCAAAGACCGCCACCTAGTGGGGGTCATAAAATACAGCAAATGGTTCATGAAGCTTCATTTAGCCATCACTACTTTGCACCCCGCATTTTGGTTTAAGTCTTTGTGCATACTGTACTTGTGTTTGTACATGTGCTATACATGTTTTTTTGTAGTGTTTTTGCTGTATGTCTGTTTTATGAAAGTACATTGAAAACGGAGACATGCCTTGTTTTGGAAAGTGACAGAGCTGATTGTGATCATGAATCCTTCTGTTGTCTCATAGTGGACCTCAGCTCGGCCAGTGAGGATGACTTCGACAGCGAGGACAGTGAGCAGGAGCTGAAGGGATACGCCTGCCGCCACTGCTTCAGCACCAGTAAGACACCGGTCTGCGCCAGCACAGTCTCTCTGCAGCCGCCCGCCACACTCACACCGCGCCAGCACAGTCTCTCTGCAGCCGCCCGCCACACTCACACCACGCCAGCACAGTCTCTCTGCAGCCGCCCGCCACACTCACACCGCACCAGCACAGTCTCACTGAAGCTGCCCTCCACACTCACACCTGGCTGTTCATGAGCCATTCTGCTGCCATTCATTTATTCTGTGTAATATGTTTAGCAGGAGCACTGCAGTGGCTCGTTTGGTTAGCAGTATGGTCTCGGGCTTTCCCAGTTTGGGGTTGATTGTTACCGCCCTTCTTCTTGTGTGAAACTTGAATGTTATTTAGCATTAGGTGCACAGTGTAAACAACTAGTAGAGCCTTAACGTGTGCAGAACATTTTAAATAATGTCTCATGCAATGCATGTAAGGTTCCCAAATCAAAAAGTCAGCTGTTTTTATAGAAACATCAGTACTGCATTGTAGGTGTCCAGTGCAAGCCAGCTGTGTGATGTGGGTAACGTTCTTGGGTGCTTGGGCCCTGCGAGTAACGCCATTGGCTCCTCAGCCTCCAAGGACTGGCACCACGGGGGCCGGGAGAACATCCTGCTCTGCACGGACTGCCGGCTGCACTTCAAGAAGTACGGCGAGCTGCCGCCCATCGAGAAGCCCGTTGAGCCTCCGCCGTTTATGTTCAAGCCCGTTAAAGAGGAGGAGGATGGGCCTGGCGGGAAGCACAGCATGAGGACGCGGCGCGGCCGGGGCTCGGTACGCCTGGGGGAGCCTCCCCCACCCCTATTCCCTCCACCCTCGTCACCGGCACTCTTCTTACGGCCGCTTCATTCCTCACTTTCACACATTTCCCAGATCACTTATTCACAAGCAAACGAAATTCATTACATTTCATATTACTGTAATATTTCCCAGGCCTTGACTAATAACTTTAAAACTGTTCACGTAAGTTTACCCATTTCACTACTCCTTGTATTTGTGTTGCAATACATTTGCCCTGGCCTGGTCCGGTGGAATGTCACTGCTGTATGCAGACCCGACCGTGACCATCTGCATCCACAGCCAAATGTAGCATGAGTACATTTGTAGCACATGCCTGAAAACGCACGTGGAAGACATGCCTCAGTTACAGCAAGAAGCAAAGCCACACTGTGCTGCTGCTGGACCTTAGCTGTCCCCCCTGGGAGATTCACTCTTAATTTGAACAGTAAATTAGATGTTCTTCGGGGCTTTGTACAGTCATTGTGCAGCCTTTGTGTAAGTAATGTAGCTTGCTTAACAGGAGTGTCATTAGCAGTGCAGCCTGAAATTCTTTGTTTTAGTGGAGGCAAAATGTGCCGTCGTTTCCTTTACAAATGTTGATATATTTTACTTTTGTTTAGATGTCAACACTGAGAAGTGGTCGTAAGAAACAGACGTCCAGTCCCGATGGAAGAGCCTCGCCCACAAATGAAGACCTGAGGTCCAGTGGAAGAACCTCCCCCAGCGCCGCCAGCACCTCAAGCACTGACAGCAAGACGGACTCCATGAAGAAGCCCATCAAGGTGCTGCTCCCCACCACTGTCCCACCCTGGAACAAATTACCCTTCATTCAAGCTTCATAAACTGCTGCATGGTTCCTTTTCCAGTCAACAAAGTCATATCTTGCATGTCTTGCATGCTATTTTGGTATGCTTCCATTTCAGAATGATGCAGAAGATGATTATTATAGAACTTTGCACTAAATCTTTGCTGGTTGTTGTCCACCAAAGATTAAAGAAGAGGTGTCTTCCCCAATGAAAAGTACCAAACGGCAGCGAGAGAAAGGTGCTTCAGATACAGAGGAGACTGAGAGAGCAACAGCAAAGAAATCAAAGACTCAGGTGAGACCACAGCCGCCTGGAAAATCCTACTTTGTGGAGCAGCCCTCAGGAAGGGAGCTGGCAGGGTTTGTTCATGCCATCTCCTCGTTCTCTTAGGAGATAAGCCGTCCAGATTCCCTGTCGGAAGGCGAGGCTGAAGGTGAGGGCGAGAGCTCGGACAGCCGCAGCGTGAACGACGAGGGCAGCAGCGACCCCAAAGACATCGACCAGGACAACCGCAGCTCCTCGCCCAGCATCCCCAGCCCGCGGGACAACGAGAGCGACTCCGACTCCTCTGCCCAGCAGCAGCTTCTGCAGGCCCAGCACCCTCCTGTCATCCAGTCCCAGGCTGGCTCCCTGCAGGGCCCCCCAGCACCGGGCCCCCCAGCGCAGCCCCCTCTGCTGCAACTCCCCCCTGTTAATCCTTTAGCTACTGGCTCTTCCTCCCAGGCCCAGCCAGTTTTGACATCTATCCCCCAGAACTCCATGCCTCCTCAGCAACCCCAGGTGGCTTCACATTCCCTCATCCAGGCCGGCCCCCCCTTGCACCCTCAGAGGATGTCCTCCCCTGATTCGCCGCTGCAGGGCCTGTCTCAGGGCTCAACCCTATGCCAGCCAGGTCTGCAGCCTATCCAGGCCCCACTTCACAGCCAGCTGCAGTCCATGCCACACCCACTGCAGCCTGGCCCCTCCCACTTGCCACACCCACTGGCCCCTCAGCCATTCCCCTTGTCCTCTCAGTCTCAGGTCCCTCCTCAGCTGGCCCCGCCTCTTCCCGGCCAGCCCCCTGTTTCGGGGCATTCCCAGCAGCTCTCTCCACACGCGCTGCAGGCCCAGGCACAGTCCTCCATGCAGGGCCCGGCCCAGCCCCCGCGAGAGCAGCCACTGCCGCCAACGCCCATGTCCATGCCTCACATCAAGCCTCCCCCGACCACTCCCATCTCTCAGATCTCCACCCCCCAGTCCCATAAGCACCCTCCCCACCTGTCTGCACCACCTTTCCCGCAGATGCCGTCAAATCTGCCCCCGCCACCAGCCCTCAAGCCTCTCAGCTCACTATCCACCCATCACCCCCCGTCAAGCCACCCTCCACCACTGCAGCTCATGTCCCAGAGCCAGCAGCCACAACCCCCTCCTGCTCAGCCCCCTGTGCTCACCCAGTCCTCCGGCAGCCTCCCCCCCACCCCCGTTCCGCCCCTGCCCTCCTCAGTGTCCTCCGCCTACCCTGTCCCCTCTCAGCCCACCTTCTCCCCACACCCTTTCATCCCCGGTGGGCCACCTTCCTCTGCTCCTTCCTCGGCTTCCATGCCCAGCCTGCAGCCCCCGCCTTCGTCTCTGGCCACGCCGCTGCCGGGCAGCTCGTCTGCGGCGCCGCCTCCTGTGCAGATCAAGGAGGAGCCGCTTGATGAATCAGAAGAGCCAGAAAGCCCGCCCCCTCCTCCGCGGAGTCCCTCCCCCGAGCCTACAGTCGTCAACACGCCCAGTCACGCCAGTCAGTCAGCACGGTACGCACAAGCGACTTCTGCTTAAGTCACTCCTGCCAGGATTAAAAAGTTACTTCCCCACAGAAGAAGTTGAGAAGCATGGTATTTTGAGGCAGTTTACCCCAAAACTGAAAAAAGTTGAGATATTGCCCATAGAAATGTTCAGTCTCTGTGATGAAAGCACTAGAACAATACATTTGACAAATTCAATAGCAATGTTTCTTACCAGAACTCAGAAGTCTGTGGATTATCATGAGTAAGAGATGTTGCTGTTGAACTTATTTTTTGAAGTAATTTTGTTTGTTTTATTTGTTGAAGCCATTCACTCGCATTATATTTGATAGAAGACCCACATTTCAACGTCCGCTATCTCCAAACCCTAAATGGATATCTAGCCCTAAAGCCCATCTAAAACATCTTAAGGGGGTGAATTGCCCCCTTTAACCCTTTTAAGCTGAATAATATGCAGTGTGGCATAATTTGGGAATGTGTTTTAGTGGGTTGCATATCTGGAATAATTATCATACAGTTCTTATCTCTGTTGATAAAGATCAATTTGGTAAAGCCCAT
Source organism: Petrocephalus sullivani (assembly GCA_026780845.1). Taxonomy (NCBI): domain Eukaryota; kingdom Metazoa; phylum Chordata; class Actinopteri; order Osteoglossiformes; family Mormyridae; genus Petrocephalus; species Petrocephalus sullivani. Next base: position 16,916,334 of record JAODKM010000118.1, read on the forward strand.
AGATAATTTGAAATTTAATTTTAAAACCGAAGCTGATTATCAGAGTTTTTTTTTTTGCACATTAGGACCCTTTCTGTTTGTCGATTTTGCTTTAAACACTTGCATAAGCATGGAAAATGCTTCAGTAATCTGCTGCTAACCAAATGAGGAATAGACTGGGAACGGACTGAAAAACAAATTATCTGATTGCGGGGTCTTAGGGATGGATTAGTTACCTTATTGCAGCAATTCTCCGTCACACTGTGAGTGATTAGTCTTGCCTGTTATGCTGTTCATTCAAAATCCTGTAAAGGCTGCTTATGAATAGAAATGAGCCTATCAGAGCTGAAAAGCAAATATCCACCCCAAATTTGGTTTTCGGTAGTGACGTCACACTGGCAGCCCTGTACACTTCCAGGATTTGCATAAGATGGGGATTGGCTAAATTTGAAATTGCCTTTCAAATCCCCCCTAAGAAAAGGAAAATCTGTCTAGTTCTTCTAAACTGCTACATTTTCACAGACAGCAGCATTTTACTTACTACTACATCCATTTTGAATGAGTGGTTTGTGTGCTTTTTAGAAGCCTTTTAAATATATTCATTTTTTTTTTTTTTTACCTCAAGGTTCTACAAACACCTGGACAGAGGGTACAACTCCTGTGCCCGGACCGACTTCTACTTCACTCCCCTGGCAGCTTCCAAGCTGGCCAAAAAGAGGGAGGAGGCTCTGGAGAAGGCCAAGCGAGAGGCAGAGCAGAAAGCTCGTGAGGAGAAGGAGCGTGAGAAGGAAAAGGAGCGAGAGAGGGAAAGGGAGCGCCAGCGGGAAGACAGAGCCGCGGTAAGTCACGCTCGCCAACCGACTTTGGCCGTTTCTCCAGCTCGTTACGGCGGTAAGTCACCCTCGCCAACCGACTTTGGCCGTTTCTCCAGCTCATTACGGCGGTAAGTCACGCTCGCCAACCGACTTTGGCCGTTTCTCCTGCTCATTACGGCGGTAAGTCACCCTCGCCAACCGGCTTTGGCCGCTTCTCCTGCTCATTACGGCGGTAAGTCACCCTCGCCAACCGGCTTTGGCCGTTTCTCCAGCTCGTTACGGCGGTAAGTCACGCTCGCCAGCCGGCTTTGGCCGTTTCTCCTGCTCGTTACGGCGGTAAGTCACGCTCGCCAGCCGGTTTCGGCCATTTCTCCTGCTTATGACTGAACGATCTACAGCGTTGATCGTTTCTGAATAAGCTATTAAAGATGAAGAAATGATTTATGAAATGTTACTTTTTCCTGTTCGCTGATGCATGTCCTGATTTTGCAGAGTTCAGTGTGTCCCTGGGTCAGCAAGGGTGGGGCTTGCATTACAGTTCTTTAACCAATCAGTCTTCATCTTACGACATCACCACATTAAGACCAGTTCTTTCTGTTAAGCAGCAAGGTGAACAGATTTCAAGGGAACCTGTTTTATTGTATACTGCCTTTTCTTAAGGGACATAAACAGACAACACAGGAATATACTTACATGCAAAGGCTATATGGAGCAATGAATGTGTCCATCTTTCTTTCATACTAATAGTAATAATAATTAGCCTTGAACCAGCAACCTTCTGATCACAAGCATTGAGGCTTAGCCCGGTTAGCCACGCACTGCCCTTGGCCAGATAGCTGGATGGTTGGGAGCCTTGAGTTTGAAAATGAGGGAAAACATCATGCAATGAAGACTGTGTTTGGTTAAGGAAGTGAAGCACCAGCCCCTCCCTTGTATACCGAGGGACACATGGAACTCAGGATGTCCATTTACTGATTCATAGGCTGCTTTACTCGCTTTAAAATGTACCTGTGTCCTTGCCTTTGCAGAAGAGCTCCAGCACTTCCCACGAGGGCCGGATGAGCGAGCCCCAGATGGCGGGCCCCGCCCACATGCGGCCGTCCTTCGAGCCCCCGACCACAATAGCCGCGGTGCCACCCTACATCGGGCCGGACACGCCGGCGCTGCGCACGCTCAGCGAGTACGCCCGGCCACACGTCATGTCGCCCACCAACCGCAATCACCCCTTCTTCGTGTCGCTGAACCCGGCCGACCCGCTGCTGGCTTACCACATGCCGGGCCTGTACAGTGCTGACCCGGCCCTCCGCGAGCGGGAACTGCGGGAGCGCGAGATGCGCGAGAGGGAGATCCGTGAGCGGGAGCTGCGCATGAAGCCCGGGTTCGAGGTTAAGCCGCCCGAGCTGGACAGCTTGCACCCTGGGGCCAACCCCATGGAGCACTTTGCGCGGCACGGCGCGCTCACACTGCCACCCATGGCTGGCCCGCACCCTTTCGCCTCCTTCCACCCGGGCCTCAATCCCCTGGAACGGGAGCGGTTGGCGCTGGCTGGCCCCCAGCTGCGGCCGGAGATGAGCTACCCCGAGCGGCTAGCGGCCGAGCGCCTTCACGCCGAGCGCATGGCCTCCGTCGCCAACGACCCCATCGCCCGGCTGCAGATGTTCAACGTGACGCCGCACCACCACCAGCACTCGCACATCCACTCGCACCTACACCTGCACCAGCAGGACCCACTGCACCAAGGTGAGCATCATGTTGTATCATTTTGTTTTGTTTCATTTGTCTGTCTTGTTTTTCTTGGCCTAGAAAAGTATTCGTGTTTGCATATGAAATGAATAAGATGTTCTTATATGTGGCCATGCATGTGGATTTTCATATATATATATATATATATAGAAATAAAATGTAGCACATTAAGACATTGCTATGTGTGTTTATGCTCTGTACTTCGAACTAAAGATCCTGACACACAGCAGGTGGTGGTGAATGTCTTGTATGTCCTCAAGGTTCTGGGGCCCATCCACTAGTTGACCCCCTGGCAGCTGGACCCCACCTGGCCCGGTTCCCCTACCCACCTGGCACCATCCCCAACCCCTTGCTGGGCCAGCCTCCCCATGAACATGAGATGCTGCGTCATCCCGTTTTTGGTAAGTCAGCAGACTATTTTTTGTTCCTATTCGCTTATGTGATTGGTCTCTCTAACTTCCCCGTAGTGTGTTTCTGTTCCCTCGCACTGGAATGATGAGCTGCTCTGTGCTTCCTGGGATACACGTCTACCAGTGCTGTGCTTGTTAAGTGCTTATAGAACATGGATGGATGGATAAATGTCACTTGTAGTGTTGCTCGGATTGCACGATGAACCGTGTGTGCATTGCACATTAATGCTCCATTGTTGTAGTTATTTATTTTTTGCTGACCCACGGCACCATCTCTGCCTGCAGGTAACCCGTACGCACGAGACCTCCCCGGAGCGCTGCCCCCACCCATGTCAGCTGCTCACCAGTTGCAGGCTATGCATGCGCAATCGGCTGAGCTGCAGCGGCTGGCAATGGAGCAGCAATGGCTGCACGGGCATCACCACATGCACGGTGGGCCCCTGCCGGGCCAGGAAGACTACTTCAGGTGAAGGATCGGATGGGGGAGCTGGGTGGCTCACAGTTGTTTAGATAGCAAATGCAGAAGTCATGTTTGCATTATTATTACAGTAATGCTTGCTTCATATGTAACGTATAGGTCATGCTAAATTAGATTAAAATTAAACACTCCTATAAATGGTTTCGTATTTGTATCAGTAATATATATGAATTGAAGGTCATCACGGTACCAGCAATAGTAAATTATTTAAAAATTAAACACTCCTAGAAGTGGTGTTGTACTTGTCTGCCGTACATGCGATTGGACCATTGGCCCGCGCAGCCCTCAGACGCTGATTATTTAGTGCCATTATGCGTTTGGACCATTGGCCCATGCAGCCCTCAGACGCTGATTATTTAGTGCCATTATGCGATTGGACCATTGGCCCATGCAGCCCTCAGACGCTGATT
>JAODKM010000118.1:16951735-16961755 GCA_026780845.1 Petrocephalus sullivani
CGCTCTGTACGCCCAGTGCGTGCATTTCTGGGGGGTGTCGGCTAGGGGGTTCGTGATCTCTTTCTCCCCTCAGCGCTGAAGCTGCTACCATGGAAACAGCGGGAACCTCCCCCTGCTCCATGGGCCAGCACATGGGGGTGGGCGGCCTTTGGCTCAGCACAGCCGACCGTTGCATTTGTGAATTAGCTCTGGCAGAGGAAATTAAATAATGCCTGAAAATTCACAGTGGATCGACACCAGGTCTCTCATTCAGAAAGTGCATATTAGGGCTGCTCAGATCCCCCACAGCAGCACACAAACACACACCTTAGTAATAAACAGCCTAACATTCGGAAAAAAAAAGTACTAAAAAGTACTTAATACCTGCACGGGTTATGGAAACAACGGATCACAAACTCGGCTGCACAAAGTGACAGTGTACAGTCTCAATGGGTTCTTACTGGGTTTCTGTTCAGGCAGTGAGAAAGAGAGCTATATACAGAGGTCTGCATATAGGTCTAATAGGCAGTCAGATTGGAAAAGTAATAGTCAAAGAAATTTGCTGTTAGAGCAGATTGTCATGTGTCAGTGACAGTTTTAAGCTAAGCTTTTATAGATGTGCCGTAGACATAACCTCTGACCATTCCGGTAAGCAGTCACTGTGCTGGTTAAGTCTCCACCTTAATTAGACTCAGCATCCTGGTCTCTTCACCTTTACATTTCAAGATTATACTTAGCATTGTTTTCGCAATCACAAAGAAATAAAGTGCCAACTTGTACGGAGGGCTTGAGCCTGTGATAGGCCGTAAGTCCCTGTGTCAGAGGGCTTGAGCCTGTGATAGGCTGTAAGTCCCTGTGTCAGAGGGTTTGAGCCTGTGATAGGCCGTCAGTCCCTGTGTCAGAGGGCTTGAGCCTGTGGTAGGCTGTAAGCCCCTGTGTCAGAGGGCTTGAGCCTGTGATAGGCTGTAAGCCCCTGTGTCAGAGGGCTTGAGCCTGTGATAGGCCGTAAGCCCCTGTGTCAGAGGGCTTGAGCCTGTGATAGGCCTTAAGCCCCTGTGTCAGAGGGCTTGAGCCTGTGATAGGCCGTCAGTCCCTGTGTCAGAGGGCTTGAGCCTGTGATAGGCCATAAGTCCCTGTGTCAGAAGGCTTGAGCCTGTGATAGGCCGTAAGCCCCTGTGTCAGAGGGCTTGAGCCTGTGATAGGCCGTAAGCCGCTGTGTCAGAGGGCTTGAGCCTGTGATAGGCCGTCAGTCCTTGTGTCAGAGGGCTTGAGCCTGTGATAGGCCGTAAGCCCCTGTGTCAGAGGGCTTGAGCCTGTGATAGGCCGTCAGTCCCTGTGTCAGAGGGCTTGAGCCTGTGATAGGCCGTAAGCCCCTGTGTCAGAGGGCTTGAGCCTGTGATGGGCTGTAAGCCTCTGTGTCAGAGGGCTTGAGCCTGTGATAGGCTGTAAGTCCCTGTGTCAGAGGGCTTGAGCCTGTGATGGGCTGTAAGTCCCTGTGTCAGAGGGCTTGAGTCTGTGATGGGCTGTAAGCCTCTGTGTCAGAGGGCTTGAGCCTGTGATAGGCTGTAAGTCCCTGTGTCAGATTCCCTTTAGGAGGCAACAGATGTCTGCGATTACAAGAGAAACGCTTCCCATAAATAGGGGGCAGTAATATCTGAAACATGCAGTATTTTCCTTAGTCCTTTAGTCATTTTATATACAGTCATAAACTTTAACATCCATTACTGTTATAATAGATAATATGATGGTTATAAAAACATCTACACACAGCGCCTATGGTGTTTCTCTCCATGTATTTTGTGTGAGCACGAGGCCCGAATTGTTAGCAGCCCAAGAACTGTCCTGCATTTTTTCGGATGGCTCCGTGCAGTGTCAATGGACCAATGAGTATGTGGGGTTGCAATATTTACCATGGGAGGACCCCAAAGTCCAGGGCAGACTTTTACTCAGAGTCTAGCCCTGGATAAAGGAGGGAGAACTGCCTTATCATCCTGAGGAAGGCAGGGCATGGCAAGATAGAGTGGAGCACAGCCTGCCTGTGTTTACACACAGGACAGAGTGGAGCACAGCCTGCCTGTGTTTACACTCAGGACAGAGTAGAGCATGGCCTCCTTGTGTTTATGTGCAGCACAGAGTGGAGCACGGCCTGCCTGTGCATACGTGGCAGGACAGAGTGGAGCACAGCCTCCCTGTGTTTACAAGGCAGCATGGAGTGGAGCACAGCCTGCCTGTGTGGTTATGGAGAAGGATGGAGAGGAGCACAGCCTGCCTGTGTTTACGCGGCAGGACAGAGTGGAGCACGGCCTCCCTATATTTACGGGGTAGGATGGAGTGGAGCACAGCCTGCCTGTGTTTACGTGGCAGGACAGATTGGAGCATGGCCTGCCTGTGTTTATGCAGCAGGATGGAGTTGAGCGCCGCTTGCCTGTGTTTACACAGCAGGATGGAGATGAGTGTGGCTTGCCTGTGTTTATGCTCAGGACAGTGTGAAGCACGGCCTGCCTGTGTTTACGTGGCAGGATGGAGTGGAGCACAGTCTGCCTGTGTTTATGGAGCAGGATGGAGTGGAGTGCAGCTTGCCTGCCTGTGTTTACCTGGCCGGATGGAGTTGAGTGCGGCTTGCTTGTGTTTACGTGGCAGGATGGAGTCGAGCGTGGCCTGCTCGTGTTTACACGGCAAGACAGAGTCGAGCACAACCTGCCTGTGTTTACGTGACAGGGCGGAGTGGAGTCCAGCCTGCCTGTGTTTACGTGACAGGGCGGAGTGGAGTCCAGCCTGCCTGTGTTTGCGTGGCCTGCCTGTGTTTACACAGCAGACGGAGTGGAGCGCGACCTACCAATGTTTACATGGCAGTCCCCAAAACAGAATGTTTTCAGCTGCTGTTTTTTGGATGTTTCCCCAACATTTTTACTTTTTGTACAATATATGTTAGTTTAGGGATTAGCACTCAAACCCTGCATTGGTACCCTTGAAACAGGCATCCCCTTACACTCACACACACATACACACATCTGTATTCCTGTCTTAGTGAGGATTGTCATTTCTATGGGAAAAACCCTAGTCCTAGTCACCTTAACCATAAGTAATCAAACAAAACACTTGACTTTTGGCATTTTTACTTTTTTGATTGCATTGACTGAGTGTTATAAAATGAAGCCTAAAGTGGCGAGGACCAAAAAAATAACCTTACTAGTCAATTTTTTGGAGGATTTGCTAAACTTGTGAGGTCCTTTGGTCCAAGTATAGAAAAACCTGTAGACACACACACAAACACCTGCTTAATACCCCATAAACCTGGGCCAAAAGGCCAGGGCTGCAGGTACAGGGTAATTGTCAGCGCTTACATGGAGGGTGTTGATTTAGCCATTTGGCTTTAAGCTCTGGCAAAGGCAGTGAGGTATTTATCTTTTTTAATGTGACGCGCCTGTAAGGCCAGCCAGGGTGGCAGTGAACCCCGCCTCCCCAACCCCAGAAAATCGCGCCAAGTTTGTCTGCCAGCTCATCCGGTAGCCCGCCCACACACTGACACACAGAGGTTATGCCAGGCGGCTGCGTGATTCATTAGGCATGCATTGGCCTGGGGGGGGGGGGGTGCGGGGACTTTGCAGCTACAGGAATGTCACTGTTGGCAAGTGTGTGTATCTGTATGTGTGTGTCTGTGTGTGTGTCTGTCTGTCTGTATGTGTGTACCTGTTTGTGTCTGTGTGTGTGTATCTGTATCTATATGTGTGTGTCTGTCTGTGTGTGTGTTTTAAGTATTGTTCAGAATAAATGTAAATGTGCTTATTTTTATTCATATAAGACTGTATATGTGTGTCTGTTTATGAGTGTGCAAATGGATTTATTTTTTTTTAATCTGTTAAAGTGCTTGCTATTTGCAATGCTTGTCTCTGTAATCCTCAGTGCTTGTGTATTTGTTTTAAACAATTTTGAAAAATTGATAAAATATTGTTTTTCTCGATTAGCTTATACATACACATTTAAATATTTGTTTTAATGTTTTTTTCTGCTAATATTGAGGTGGAATAAAGAGGCTCCATTAAAACTGAAATAGAAAAGTGCCAGTTCTGCCTTTGGTGCTGTGGTCTGCAGGCTTAGATGCCATTGGCTGCCTCACGTGGTCATGTGCCGTATGCTTTAATTAATGCTTGCAGTAAAATGCACGAGTGATGGAAAGTTGCTTGGCTAGAATTGCAGCTGCAATTTGATCTTATTAAATTGTTCATTGTTGGGCATATAGAGAATTTTGAGACACCAGTTCGTGCAAAAATTGAGTTTTTTTTTGTATTCAGCTTTTGCAGCAGTTATCATAGGTGCTATAGTGGCCATAGACTTGTAGGCTGGCAGGTAGATGAATGCATGCAAATCGTGCAAATCGAAAACCATGTGCATGCATGTCATTTAGATACATAAAATTAGGGCTGCAGCTATCGATCATTTTAGTAATCGAGTATTCTGTCGATTATTGCATCGATTAATCGAGTAATCGTATAAGAAATATTTTTGCCTTATTAAAATGCAATAGTAATTATTCAAAAGAGAAAAAAGACAGGTCTCTTAAAATGAACAACTTATTGGTTTTAATGGTTAAACTGCATACCATAATGATGGTATTTTAAGTAACTCAACATGAGGAAGATGAAATAATCTGGAAAAAAACAAGTTATGTTCGAGCGCTGTTTGCAAATGCAGCACTTAAAAAGCACACGTAATAAGACACTTTACTGCAATACGGTATTTTTTGGCAAATAAATTACGCATGAATTTGGTAGTAAATTCACATTGACCCATGTGACTTGAGAAGAGCTATAAACTGATATTTTAATCAGCTGTATTAACATGGTAGCAGTGCAGCTAACTGTAATTATGAACCCAATGATAACCAGAACAACTTAATATGTAACGTTACCCTGCGTCAGTAGTCATTGAACAAAATCATCAGTGAAATGGGGACATGTGGTCATAACTATTAATTATGATAACCATTAACAGCTAATGCTACCTACAAATAAAAACAAAATAGTATTTAGTATATTAATGAAAGCCAATGTATTAGATGTTTTTTTAATCTGTTATTTTATCAACATACCGCTTAAAGTGCTTGGTAATTAGCAATGGAATTGACTGTGATTCCATGCCCTTAATGACAGTGTTTCAGTTACTCAGTTACTCAAAAGTTTGCTGAAAGTTTCTCAGACACTTATAATGGGAGTGTCGTGGTCGCTACCCGATCTGTACGGCCTTGTCACTACGCGATCTGTACAGCCTCGCCACTCTGTTTGTTTCTACTGCTATGCAGCATAAGCACACCGTACGACAGCAATAATCCTCCGTGTGAAGCACGTGATCACTGAGCAGTACATAGTCGGGCAGATTAAACTAAGCATCGAAGCAAAGATTTTGCATCGAGGATTTTTTGTAATCGAGTTCTTCGAATTACATAAAATACTTCATAATGGAAAGTAACCTTGTTCTTTGGGTTTAGGACTTAAACATAACAGTAAGGCTTCATGTATGTTAGCTTTAGCTGTCAAGGCCAGCCGGCTGAGTATAATTTCCAGTGAGGCCTGCATTCCCAGCATGCATCTGATAGTGTTTGATAAAATAAAAACGGAATGAGAGCAAAGATGAGCTGCATTTCTCACAACCACAAACTGTAATTTACAAAGATGTCATCATGTTTTATCGTATTATATTAATATTTATTTTCAAAATTCAGTTTTAAACCATAATAAATTAAGCTGTTTCCTCCAACAGGTCATAATCAAGTATGTCGTTTTTAGATATTTATACAGTATTTCTCTTTTGGATATTTAAAACCATACAGCCCTGCTTCTATGAATCCATTATATGTACAGCGTTGGAGGGTTCACTCTCAGTATAGCACAGCATAAATAATTAATAGTGGCCTACAAATCTTGTTTCTTCTGATTGTTAATTCTGTTAAAGCCATCCATCCAAAAGTGAGTGTTGTTTTTGACTGAAATTAATGGGAATCTAGACACTGATGACTTTCAGTTATAAGAAAACAAGTCAGAAATCGAGATGTCCGAGTTCAGACTTAGGGCATCAGCGCATGTAATTATGGGCTAACTAATAAGTGATATGAGCTGAGCTCTGTAGCGTGACGGACAGAAATGCGCACTGTCTATCCGGTCTGAAGCAGGCCAGTTGTAAGTGCATGTTGCTGTCATTCATGGCAATGCTGCTGTGGAGAGCAGTTATACATGTGTCTGTTTAAATATAGCTCGGCTTGCAGCTCGCAGACATTCAGGGCGGGAGGGCCAACTCATCAAAGAGAACTTTGGAAATGTCGAGCTATTTTTGTCGGTGAGGTCCTCAGATGGTCGTCCACACATGGCGCCTGGTGGCGAGGCGTCTCCGCTCCGTGCGCGCGTGGCGGGGGCCCGGCTCCGTGTGTGTGGGTGTTAAGTGCTTTAAGCGGCGTCGTTCGGCTTGGGCACCTTCAGTAGAGGAGGCCAGTGAGGCGCTGTGGGTGTGGGAGGGGGGCGGGGTCTGAGCGGAAGGGCCCGATGAGCCTGTGGTGTGCAGCCTGGTGCCAGGATGGTGGCTGATTTTGTGGTCATGCAGGTTCCATTTCCCTCACCACAGAGCTTGTCAATTCCACCCCACGTTCATGGTGTGACAAGCTCTGTGTGCTACATGCGGGCCTGAACCAGACCCCACTTACAGACCGCTGAAGTGCAGTGGAAGATAGGAGGAGAGTGGTCATGTGCAATTTTCTACTACTTATTCCACAAAAAGCCAGTTTTTAGTAGTAGTATTCCAGAAGTAGGTAGTTCAGGTGCAGAAAGCAGAAATCCACACCAAGATTTTGTTTCAGTCAATAAGTTGAGAGCTCTGTGGAGGCGACTATTCTCTGGTTGGTCTGGATTTGTACTCTGGACCTGAACTTTCCACTTCTTTTGTATTCTTACTAATAGTGTGAAAGTTGATTACTGGATGCTAATCTCTTCTTGGGTGAAGTAGACACTGTGTTGTGAACAAAATAAAATGAAAATAACAATTTGCTTGTGTTGGATTTTGGCTATGAAGGTGTCCTGCCTCTCATTGGCTGAACAGCTCAAGATTCATCACTGTTTTGTCTGATTTGCATAATTTTCCTCACACTGTTCACCAAACATCCCTCCAGTATTTTTTTTGACTGTCACTCTATGTGTTTGTCCCTGTGCACCACCACAGCGAGCTGCATGACCTCGCCCTCATTCTGTTAGACGCTATTGTAGTGTGCCTTTAGAGCCTTGCAGCTTCGGAGCCCCACCAGGTCGTGTTATCATTATTTTTTAGACTTTCCTGGTCTTATTTTAAAAGGATGGAATGGGAAATTGAAAAGTTCCACACCAGGTCAGTGCAGGGGGAAGGAAGCAGAGGTGTGGGTGGCCCCCAGCGGTGGGAGGGGATGCTGGAACACACTGAGGGTGTCAGGCCACTTCACGAGCGCTGCCTCTCCTCTCGCTTCATCTCTGCACCGCCAGATAATTCACAGTGACCCCTTCAGGTCACATTAAAAGTTGTCTGGCTTCACACGCCAAACCCTGAGGGCCACGGACCTCTGTTATTCTCCTTTCCCCTCAGTAGAAAAGAAGAAAAAAATAATGTGCCTCATGTTTGGTGCTGCAACCCAAGCAGATAAACCAGGCCATGTTCACCTCCTTCCCTGTAGTCAAACGAGATGTCACACTGGCCACGTTACCTAAGACTGACTGCCCCCACACTACATCGTGTACATATTTTTATTTCCATGAGAAAATTTGCAAATAATATTCAGCAAGTTGGTGAATTTGAGCAGTAATAAGAGAATGTGTTGCTTTGGGGCCGTACCCTACCTTTATCCAGCCGTCTGGATGCCAGCCTTTTTGAATTCCCAGATTATCCACCTCTGGCATCAAATTACATTGAACAGATGAAAAGATGCTGAAATGAGGATCTTAATTCAGAACATTTCATGGACATTAAAAGAAAAATGCGAACGAGTGACACAAATAAGAACCAGTCTGCAAAAAAAATCACAAATATAAATATACATATGCATAATGCCCGATTTTAGTTTTTGAGTTTCATACAACCATATGGACCAGTATTATTGACTCGAAGCCAAGTAGAAGAGTGTTGTTTGTTAGCTGGGTGATGTACAGTTCGTTAATTAATGCACCAGCATCTTTTGCACATGTGCCGGGCTGGGGGCAGGACAATACTCCATGGTGGTTTGGCACGCTGTAGTAGATGGTAAATTATTGAGCCACATTTCTCATTACTACCCTGTAACTGTCTGTAATGTATAATACATTACCATTACATTTTTAATTTCATCACAGTAATGAGATATGATTTCCTTTCATTTATTGTTTTTTGCTAACAAAGGTTGGAATAGGCTATGTGTGTATTTATCGATTGCCATTTTTGTAGTAGACGTGTAAATATAAATTTAGAGTAATAATAAACTTATGATTTATGTGTTTGCATTGTAAGAACGCCATGCGCCGTGTGTGCAATGGCTGCGTTGAATACATAATCATTGTGTGTGTTGTGTAAAGAAGCTCGGAGATCTAACTGATGTGTCCACCGCGTATGTGCAGAACCGCGGACGCCTGGCCGAGAAGCGGACGATCCCACTGCCTCCAACACGGCTGGCCAAGAAGGAGCTGGTGTGCGCCAGCAGTGACGACAGCGAGTGTGGTGACAGAGCCAATGGTGAGCCCACTGACATCAAGCAAGAGGACCAGCTGCAATTCAGTATCATGAGAAAGAGGTGAGGATTCCCGTATGCATGTACCCATCCCTGTCTGCCGGCTTTCTTATGGTGAATTCATCTTTTAGGTGCGCGCTAGACTTCAGAACAGAATACCTCGCAAGGTTTTTTTTTTTTTTTTTATTCCTGTGAACATTATTAATCCCCCTTTTGTTGCACAGAAATGCAGGTTTGGGTTTGTCATGTCCCAGGCCTGCTTTCAGTGTTAGGTGCCAGGTGATGATATTGGTGGCATTTCCTCTGAGAATTTAGTCCTTTGTTTGTGTCTTCAGGTGTCCCAAAAGGGTTATGGCTGAGCCCAACCATCATGTTGCTGGACATTCTTTTTATCTTTTACCCTTGACTTTTGCTAGCATTATGGTCTGTTCCAACGCACTGACGAGAATAATAACTGGTGCTTCAGGGGAAAGTTCAGGCTCGGTTTGCTGCAGAACTCGCTTGTTTGTTTTGCTTGCAGTCCGTGGTATTCTTCAACAGAACCAAAGTTCAAAGACGTCAACATTCTTCTTGTCCTGCTTCTTCATTGTGAAGCTCTCAGATTCATGAAGCATTTCAGAAAACACCAGATTCCAAACAGTTCTCATCTCTGTGCTTAGAGATAAATCAATACTTATGAAAATTCTTTTTTTGTCCCACATTGCAGCTCTGCCTAGTGCCAGTACAACATACTGTCGTGTAAAAAATAAATGATAAGGTTTTACGTATCAGGACATAATAAAAATAATTAAAAAATAATAGAAAATCATCTGGTCCTTAGCAGGTCTTAGAATTAGATAAATATAACCTTATATAAACACATGACCTTACATTACAAAACTACAAAACTAAGCCAAAATACAGAAGCCATGTGTGAAAAATTAAGTGCTGCTTCCTTTTGGCAATAGTACTGAGGCCTAATCTGAGCACGTCTTCCATTATTGAAAGCTCATCCATGCTGCTAAGCTCTGTAGCTGTTTGCCTTTGATATCTTCTCTATAGAGCTCTTTGGCGTACTCCATCCATCCTGCTTCACTTGATTTTGGAGTTTTTATGTCCCCACTGATGTCTTTCAGCATACTTATCTTGCGTTCCTTTTACCTCGGGAGGTCGGGATACGAGTCAAATGACGAGCCTCGAGGTGACGACATGCGCGCTCCCGTCTCCCCAAAAAACAGGACAAAATCTCGGTGCAGCGCAGAGTACACCGAGTTTCGCATTCAAGATGGCTGCCCAGTGCAAAGACTGTAGGTGGTGCTGGGATATTTTACATTTTTAAGCACTTTAGTGCTGTT
>JAODKM010000118.1:16961855-16975843 GCA_026780845.1 Petrocephalus sullivani
AAAGAGCGAGCGCAAGTGCCACTTTCTTGGAGGCTTCCATCTTGGATCTGAGTGCGGCAAATGGAATGTATGACACTAGGTTTTCCCTGGGTTTTTTAGCGGATGTGACGTCACTCCGCGCGCCGAGCTCCTATTTTCGAGAGTAAAAGGAACGCACGATTACTTCTGGTTGGCGCGCCTCACAGACCTTTTGAAACAGCCCTTGATTCTCCATGTCCGTTTAAGTTTTCAGTGGTCTTGAAGGTGGTAGCTTTCAGGAATTTGTAATTTAATGCATTCTACGGATTTTGATTTAGATCTTGATTGTGAAGCGAGGGCACTTCTGTTACCACAGAAACACAAGTGTCACACCCAAATGACCCTGTAAAACAAACGGTTCTTATAAATTGTCTCCACTTTCAGCCAAAACATTGGGTCTGATGGCTAACTGTGTGCAGTGCAATTTGATTCATAATCCATCCATCCATCCATCCATTTTCTGAAACAGCTAACCATATTCAGGGTTGCGGGGGTCGAGAGCTTATCCTGGAGGCTACGGGTACAAGGCAGGGAACAACCCAGGATGGGGCTTGATTCATAATTCTGTCCTTAAACGTGTGTTTCTGTTTAAGGTTCACCCTAGATAAAAACGTTAGCGTAGGTTTAAACAAAATGTTTACATCTCAGACATGAATCCCTACAGTAGCACACCACACAGCAAATACAAAATACCATTTTTTGGATTTAGAAAAATTTCTCTTTAGAAACATTTAATGTAATTACAGGAGATAAAAGCAGCTAAAATTGGTACAATTATTTTTAATTGTGCATTTGGTGCAAGTATAACACTAGTTGGCTTATCCCAAAATAAATGAGATATTTTTACAATTAAAGATAACTAGATAATTTCTGCTTTTTTGCCTTTTTTGTTTGTTTTGAGTCGGGTAAAATTTGGAATATGGCCTTCAAAATTTGACTGCATGTTCCATTGGATCCTGTACCACAAGTTTGTCCAGGGAACAGAGAAGCAGTAGAGGCTGGTGGTCACATGTCACAGGTTCTTCTGGTGGTTAGTGTGGCAGTGAGGCGTGTAAAGGCCACACGTCACAATTTGGCTTCTGAAAAACACAGGTGGAAGAGGCCTGTTAGTGATGCTATCACTGCTGGCCAGATGCTATGCTGGTTAACCTCCGCTATGATTCTCCCACTAGCTTCTCTTTGGGAGAACTCCGTGGGCAAGGGGAGGGGAAGGGGAGACACAGAATAGGCTCACAGAAGCTTGATATATTCCAAGCATAAGAGAAAAACAGCATTCTGTGTTTGCGTCATAATAACTTTTATTACTTTTTATGTTTGGTAAATTACAGAAATTGAAAGCAGTGTTGTGGTTTTTGAATAGCTGAATGTGGAACATGAAGGAGGCGATCACCTCAGCCACTTCTGACATCACCTCAGCCACTTCTGACATCACCTCCGCCATTTCTGACATCACCTCAGCCACTTCTGACATCACCTCCGCCATTTCTGACATCACCTCAGGCATTTCTGACATCACCTCAGGCATTTCTGACACTTAGTCGATTCCTCCGTTAAGCAGGCCCCCAGCTTTTTCGATAAGCTGCTCAAACGAAGATGCTTTAACCTCAAACTCTGCAGAGGCTGGTAGAGGCAGTGAGGTAGCACTTGCCCTTCATCCGTCATGGTGGCTCACGTCAGTGCGAGTTAAGAAACGACGTGGAGAATGAATGCCTCTGTGGCCGGCAGGGTAGCTCCTCGCACCGGCTCCTCATTAGAAGCCCAGCAGTAGCAATCTGAGGATGCTTATATTAGATTGATGCTCAGTCTTGTAACCCCACTGAACTGATGTCTGAGGTCAGTGGAAGGGACTAGATGTTACTCCGACTGTCTTTTCAATGGCTCACCTTCAGATACACTAACTTTTCAAGAGACGTTTATTTATCAATATGACAGACAAAGCCTGTAATTTTTCAATATTCTGGAGCAGTACAAATGATTTGAAAATGGAATAAGTTCATCTTTTCTATTGATTTCATTTAACGAGTGAAACAGGTACCGTGGTTTCTGTGTGTGTTTGTAAGCATCGGCTCCATGTGACCCCCATGTTCCCAGAATGCACCAGATTGACCTCAAGGGCACTGCACTACCATGCCATTATTGTGTTTTGGTGAAAATGACAGAATTCCATTTCGGTGACGAAGCATGTTTGTGACCACTTTGTAATCATAACTAGAAAAGTAGAGAAAACAAATCTCCAAAAACAAAAAAAAGAGAGCAGTGGTTCCCAGTCCAGTCCTCAGGGACCCCAGACAGTCCGCGCTTTTGCACTGTTAAGAAAGTGAACTGTCTGGCAGGGAGCTCGGAGGGAGCGAAAACGTGGGCTGCTAGGGGTCCCCAAGGACCGGATCGGGAAACACTGCTCTAGAGAGTAGCAGCGTTTAGCTGTACTTTTGTTAATCCATCTCTCCATTTTCCGACCGCTTATCCAGTACAGGGTCATGGAGAGCCTGCAGCCTAATCCAGGAAGCACGGGGCACTAGGCCCGGGCACCCTGGGAATAGTGCCGGATGGATAATCATCTCAATTTAATTAATTTATCTCCCTTTGGCATGGCAGAGATGTACTTTGATTTTATAAGTACAGATGTGTGCTGCGTATTCATTTAAAAAAATTCAGCGTACAAGGTTTTAGGCACCAAATGGGAACCACAAGGCATGCAGAGGTCCCACTAACCTTATTACACAGATTTTTACTCGACACAGCTATTGCCTGCGCGCTAAGTTGCTAATTAATTTATAGAACACTTAGAACTGTTATGCAAGGCTTTTACCCTTTAAAGCGCCGCCGTGGCGGAGCGGCGGCTTCTGCTAGCTATTCCGGGGACTCACTATTCATTCCTACTTTGCACAAATGTAGGGTTGAATGAAACACATAATCGGATGTTCAATCTATGAAATTGCATTTACATTGAATTTGGCACAGTAAGTAAGTTAAATATGGGTCGAAACGAATTACATTTTGTCGGCTGATTGGTTAAAAAAAAACCAGCTCATTCCATAACTACGGCCATGGTTCGTTGAGCAAAGTGCGCGGACTGTTGTTATTTTGTTATTTTTCTTTCATTTGTCTGCATGTAATGTATGTATTAGAGCATACATTTTAGGTTTTAGCGTTGTAGTATAGCATACATTTTAGATTTAGTTTTTTTAGTTGCAGTTAATTCTGTAGTTGAAATTGCCAAATGAGTTAATGCTTAGGGACAGGCAAATAGGCGACAGGGTTTTGTACCACGCTGATAGCCTTTCATCCCATGATCTGTCAGATTCGATACTCCTCACTATATTTTTAATATAGATTAATGGTAATGGCAATTAAGCTTCATGTCTGCTGAGGTCTAGGATCCACAGAGAATGCATGCAGCGAGTGTCAGCGAGAGGTTAGATTTTACATGGTGCACATAGAGAGCAGAACCGAAATGAAAGTACATGCCTGGATAGTTCCTCTGATCTTTTAAGGTTCTGTTTCTTATTACATGATTATCAAACTTACTTATTATTACGTTAGTTAAACGGAGGAAAATACTAATTAAAAGCTTTGAAAAAAAATCTTGATATGTCTTAGAACCAGTATAATGGTCATTAATTATCTTCAAACAAAAACTTAAAAAGAATTTGATTAAGACGTACCTCGCTGCATCTCCTTTAAATATGTACACAAGGTGTTAGCTAAAAAGTGCTGACTTCTCTCCTGAGTAATTACTCGGGTACCTTGACGGATTAAATTATTTTCATCTGCTGACAAGGAACATCCCAAAGACTCACTCTCTCGAAATCGGCCTTGGCCCGGCATGCAAAAAAGACCCTTATAGCTCATCTTTTGTCTGTGAACAAGTTTTGCATCGGTTTATGCCAATCAAGTGTGCAAAACCTTTCCGGCTGCAGTCGGCTGGCTGGTAAGCTGCATGGGAACACCAGAAAGCGATGGGGAACATTAAGTACTCATAGGAGTCGCAAAGGCGGATCAGAAGAATCATAAAGAGGAGGAAGGCGATAGTTACCTGCCCCACCTGTCAAGATTCACTGATAAATCTGTAGCTGCATAAGAAGCAGGGTGTTAACCTGTCTGCACAGGCATGCCAGCGGCCTGATGATGCGGTGTGCAGACCTAACTCGCTCTTCTGGGGATCCGGGCTTTGGCTGCTGGGCTGAGTATGCGGCTTTCCTCTGATGCTGCCCGTCCTCCATCCTCTGCAGCCTGTAGAAGCGCTATAGGCCGGTCGGGTGCCGAGGGCAGGACGTGTGGGGCCATCACTCACTGCTGGTAGGTCCCTGCGTTGGTATAGAGCTAGGCAGCTGTACTGATCATTATGTAGAAGCGTGCTCCTGGTTTTTGCAACAGTACTCTGCACGTTAGCTGATGTATCTCATTTGTGAGAGCCAGGGCTCAGCACCATGGTGAATTCTGATAGACATTACCGTCAAAATGAAATTATTACCAGAGACACGGTATTTACAAAGATAGCCAACATATTTTTTTTTTACCATGGACCCAGACAGGTCTTGACACAGACAGGTTTATCTATGCAGGGACAGGTTAACAATCCATGGTGATAGCCTTATATTTTCACCGTGCAATATGCATCTTCTAAAACAAGACTACTGACCGGAGCTGCTGTGTTTGCCACTACTGTGTAGCATGAAGCCGTCTAAGTTGTTGTGTGAATTAATGAATACAGAATATCTAGATTAGGAAAAATGGACAAAATCTGTGCAAAATATTGAGCACTTTATCATAATAAATGTTACAACTTTAATTAAAAAGGGTATTTAGACTTGTTTATCTGATAATTTGTGCTGTGGGAGGTTTCTCTATACTTAAAGGAAACTGGCAAGACTTTAATCCGGTCCCGGTTTGTTAACATAATTTTTCATTTGTTGGCGCACAAGAAGGGAACAGCATTGGCTGGAACTGGCGAGGTAGTAATGGTGCCCTAGTCATGGGTTCTTGAGATGTGAGAAACGGCTTCTCTGCCCTGGATGTGCCATAATCTTCTGCTGGAATGCAGGTTAGCAGCTCATCGAGAGCCTGTCAGTGTAGGTCATTGATTAGCGTTCGCGCTTCATCAATAACTATTTGTGTGGTAACCAAGAGGAATGTTCTTCAGACTCTCTGCCGTCACATTACGTGCATCACACAACACACGTGCACATACAGATGCATGTAGATGATGCAATTGACTATCGTTCTTATCAGCAGTGACTAATTAGGCCATCAAAGTCAATGGCTGTTTTTTTGTGGCTAAGGAATTAAGGTACAGAGAGGGAGTGTGAATGCCCCGGAGCCGGGGGCGGGGGAAGCCCCGTTAGCCAGTGGAAAAGACCCAGTTTCGACCTGCCTGTACCCACGTGGCTGCCCCGGGAGGCGGCTTCCCCTGCCGCGGCAACTGTGTAGCTGCCGAATGGGGATCCCCAGCGCCCTCCTCCAGGAATGAGCAGCCCACGTCGCTGCTGGGGTGGATGAAACATCAGAACTGCAAAAACATTCTGTTTTGTTTTGTTTTTTTTCGCCCTCTTATCTTCCAGTGCACGAAAAAACAGGTGCCAGGTTTCATTTTCTGCAGCTGTAGCCGCTGAGGGCTCCGTGTGGGCGTCCTTTCAGTTTTTGTTGTTGTCAAAACAGCGAAGGAATACTTCAAAAACTGAGATTCGGCTATTTTAAATTTTGTGCGTGCGCATTTTTTGAATGTTACAAGTGTGTCCACAGTGTGAAATTTCCAGGCTTAGTTTTGCTTCAGGGTAAAACCTCAAATGGCGTGAATCTTCCTTCAGTGTGACTTTATTCAGATTATTCATGTATAACTGTGCTAGAGAACACACAGAGTTACAGTTATTGGTTGTCAGACTGGAGTACTCTGTAAAAAGGGGTGTATTATTAGGATGCTTTTGTTACAATTGCTGATGCAAAGACCCAAGATCGTACGCAGGCCCATTACTTGAAAAAACTTAGGTGATCGCTGTGAGTCAGTAATATTGAATTAAGGAAAAATTTCTGGAAAAATTGTGTTCAATTAAGTATCCTGCTGCTGCAGATGTTTTGACAAAACTAGGCAACCATGAAGGATGGGACATGCCACATTTTTTTTAAGAGGATCAGGACCATTTGTATGTTGTTGACACTCAATAATCATGGGTGAGCGTGATCAGCTTGCGTTGATGGCTTGGGCTGGCCAGCAGAAGCTAACCTCCACATGCTGGCTAGGCTGCACAGCACACATAAATCAACAGCAGCATGACCCATGAGATCTGTGGCTGTCTGTTTATTAGGTTATGTATTTCCCTATTGGCTTATCCCTCCCCTGCCTTTCCAGGGACCTTTATTCCAGGCAGTCCCTCGGTTTTTAAGGTAAACAGATCCTTGTTAGTCAGGAGAAAATAAAAAAATAATAAATAGGTTTTTGTAGATGTGTTGCTTTTGACTTTAAGATTTAGTTCCTACCATTTTGAAATTTCTGTTACATCTAGTTGCTGGTTGGAACCACTGAACAATGTACCGAACCAAGCACTGCTCCCTGGGCACTGAATTAGCTGCCCACTGTGGTGTCACGATTTCACAGAAGGGTTAAATGCAGAGGACAGGTTGTTGTGCACTGTGTGCTGGGATGTGTTAACAATGATAATTAATCACTTTCACCTTCTTGCATTTATTCTCTGGAATTTGACATACAGTAAGTCCCGCTACTACACATATCACACCACGAAACTGTCCTATTGCGACTGATATATTAGTACCCAAGTCCAATACAACGTAGAATTGCATTTGTATTTGCACGATTTTTAGTTGGAGAGAAAAGCACTATGTGAACTGCAATGCGATATGGTCTTAGCGAGAAACACTACTTTCATGCAAAAACAGCTATCCAAGTGAACGATAGTGATATCTGAATTGGTTTAACTAGTTTTCTAATCTGACAGAATTTAACTTTTTGTACATCCAGATATTCCACGGGACTTAGATTTGAAAAATCTAAAATATTTGACACATGCAAATTTAAATTTTAATGATAACATGTATAAAACATAGCTAGTTTATTATTATTACAACATTTATTATTGTCCACTGTTATCACTGTTTAAATGTTTATTTCATTGTTGTTGTACATAACTTACAAAGTTTGGGAGTCACTTTACTCTAACCTATAGTTTTGTATTTTCCACATAGGACATGTTTATGATATAATTTGTTAATGCATTATTATTTCTTATTTAAATGCATATAATTACATTATTGGCCACTGGTATCACTGTTTAATTTAACAATTAATTTCACTCAGAATAAGTTATTAAGTTTTGGAGTCATATTCCCCAAACCCTAGTTTTCCAACTGGATATGCGTATTTTGCGTGATTTTACGTGTTTTTCGTGAGCACCTGGTTTTAGTTGCGTTGTAGCAGGCCTGACTGTAGCTACATTTTCCATCGCTTTGGGTCGGCATCAGCAAGGTGTAAGAACTTCCAGCGCTTGAAGCTGACTGTTTGCGGCAGGGTCTAGCCCATGTCTGTCTCTGCCGGCGCCGGCTTCTCGCATAGCTATGGCAGCCCGCCAGATCCCGCTGTGCACCTGGCACCGACCTTCGGATTCCACAGCCTCCAGCGACGTGGGCGTCGGTCCCCTGTGCTGCTGACGCCAGCATGCGCTCAGCCATAGTGTCAGACTGGCCGTGGGGCCCTGCCTGCCAGCCCTTACGGTGACACCAGCGCTCGGCGCCACTATCTGGTGCCCCCCACCGCGCTCTGCCCCGCCTTCACGCCCCACGGCTCGCAGAGTCATGCATCAATGCTGGAGCCCATGTGTCACTCCCAGGGACAGGTGCCCGGCTCAGGGGCAGCCAACTCCCCTCGTCATCCATACTGCCAGAGCTAGAGCCTGGAGCCCCAGCAGCAGAACCACATTGTCTTTATAGTATTCTGATGACCTTCTGGGACTATATTTGTCTGTCCTATGAGACGATAGTTTGCAGAAGGTGTGCTGGCTTTTGGATTGTGTCCAAGCACAGACTAGAGCAGCATTTCCCAGAGCTGAGGAACTAGGGTGGGATGAGGGTCCCTTTGGGTGAGCTTCTCTGACCCTCACAGCCTGTTAATACCACAAAGAAGCTGAGGATGTTGCCCACCAGTGTAACCAGTAAGACCAGAGCTTCAAACGGAAAAGAGGACCATTGCAGGCAATTCAGAGTAGCAGTAGTAAATGAGAGTCGTCCTGAACTCTCATTCTTGTTCCTTGTCGGTGTCCCAAGTGAAATGTAGGGTGCTGTTGCTGGGCAGCGTGGAAGTTTCAGGACAGTATGTCCCCCCCAGAGTGTGCCAGCTGAAAAGGGAACCTTAGTGCCCCCGCTGGTTCCGTCTGCACCCTCTGCACCCACGGATGCTCCTGACTCCCTCCAGCCCGTTGTACTGGAGTGCTGAGTCAGGCAGCCGGGTCTTACCTCTGACGCAGATTGTGACCTTGGCCGACTGTCCACAGGCCCTCGTTAGCGGGCCGATTCGGGACAGCCGAGCGAAAGTGCACTAATTAGCCCCGGAGAACTGTGCCCTTGCTGCTGGGACTTAGTGCAGATCCTTTGAAAGAGGTCTCTGGGGGAGGGTAACCTGCTTAGGGAGGGAGTTCAGGATGGCATTATCACATTGCGAGTGGGGGGGAAGCACCCCAGGGCACAGATAAACCGTGCCAGGTGCCTCGTTTGAGGGGCATTGTAGCTGCTTGGGCATTTCCCAGTCCCTTCTCTGCTGCCCCTGTATGTATGGCGGAAGGCTCACCAACTTCACTGTGCACTAAGCCAATATCGATTTTAGATTCTAGGAGCTGGACATCCACGAAGCGGTGATGTTGATCTCGTCAGGGAGGTGTCTTTCAGCTCACAGGCCATTTGATGCAAGAAAGTTAAATGCTTCAAAGGAGTCAGAAGGATTTTTTGTTTATTATTTTTCCTCCTTTTCAAGGCCAGTCTACCGTACTCTTACTGAAAATATCTTCCCTGCTAGTCAAATGCCTTCCCAAACTCTGCGGAGGTATTATCTTGGCCAGTCTCACGGTGGATGCTGTGTGCCTGTGCTCTGCCTTCCATCCCTCTTCCAGATCTCTCCCTGTAGCAGACAGTTGCCATCATTCCCACAGAACTGACTGGGATTATGCTCTTTTTTTGAACAGGAACTGGTTGGAAGCTGCCTCTGTACTTGTTAGCACAGTAGTAATGGAATGTAGCAGAATTAGCACCAGAGGCTAATGAAATCTTGATAATGCTTAAAGAGCTGTAATCATTATATTTATTAAAATTGTATGTTTTTATTATCTATTCTTAAAACAGTATAAATTTGTTAGCAATCATACTGTCATGGTTAGTCGGTATGGCAAGCTTGCCTTTTTAATAACAGTTTTAATGATAGACAAGCCGGCATAGTTTGGTTCCCTGGCCTAATCAGCTATTCTGTTCTGTACAGTTCCCTGAACTTGCCAAGAATTATTTTTCTGGGGTCAGTAATCTATAGGTTGTAGAGCTAGAATTTTGGTTTCCATAGAGAGTGGAGCATCTCCACTGTTAGTTACAGCAAGATATTAGGCAGAATGGTGCACTGTATCCAGTGGCAAGGGCACATTTGTCATCGAGATATCCCTGGAATCCTAGATGTTTGTCTCTGGGCCCTTGGCCATATTGAGATACACTTCTAATATGTCCCAAAAGCTAAGCCGGTATTGAACAATATTATGATGGTTAAGGAGATCGGAGGAGTAATCAGATTTCAGGGCAATACCCCCGTGACATACTTGCTTTAACCTCAGAGACCGACCGGTGAGAGACAGTTCTTCCTTCTCAGAGGTGTTAATGAAGGCTGACGGGTAGGCTGACATATCCTGCCTAATCCCCCCCCCACACACACACATACACACACACACACATTCCATTTGGGGAGGGGGTGTCACATGAGCACCAGGTGGACTCCCCCTGATCTGGGATCAGCCTGCCCAGTCCATGCCAATAATTATTATTATGCAGAAAATAAAAAAATATAAGGATGATTTAATGATTTATTAAATGATTAAAATGATTTAAACCTGCAGTATCTACTGTTGAGGATTGACACTATGGTTACCAAGTAAGCAGACTTAGGTTAGTGGCAATACTTAAGTATGTAGACCTAACCAACATGGATAACTATAGTCTTTTCCAAATTCTGCCCTGTTTCTCCCTAGCATGTTAATGATTTTTGTGTGTGTTGAAGAGAAAAAAAACTCTAATCACTTCATTTTAAGCTCATAAACCACTTATAAGTCACAGTGTGTTGATTAATGTCCCTTAAGATTGAAGATTAGACAGGATTAGACGCAAAATTGCTTCGGACAGGAGTCTGTCATTTTTTCATGTGTGAGGACAGGTGATTACCATTTGTGCTTATGTCATGCGTGTTGAAAGAGGGTTATCAGTCGGCAGTTTCCCTTTAACTGCGTACTTGGTTATAGAATGAAACTCGCTGGCTGTGCACGGAAAGCCACGGTGAAGTGCACGGCAAGGTGTCAGCAGTCTCTATGATCTGTCCATCGCATTAACGGAGATCCTGGACACACTGATTAGATGCCCCTCTGCCCAGTAGCAGACAGTAGAAGGGGTTGGGAAAAAATCCTCTTCCTGTGGACCATATCGTCAGTGAGCCAGGAGAGCTTTGGTGTAACAGACTCCAGCCCGATTGATTGGACGTGGTCATGTGCTCTCAGTTAATCAGAAATGTACCTTTTCCAGCACTGCTGTAAGTTGCTCTTAATTATCTTTAATTATTTTCACCGCTAAGATCCTTGGATTTATTTGCTTTAGCTTTTACAGATTTATGTCTCTCTCTGGTTTCTTTATATGCATTTCAGTAGCTGGAACTGATTCACGTGGCCCGTTTCTCCTTGAGGAAGCCGGGATCTGTTTGGTGAAGCGGCATTGTCCGCGAGGGTGAGGGGAGACTCCCCCGAGGACCTAACTCCCCTCCTGTTGTGTTGCAGCCGCGACGGTGACCTCACATCGATCATCTCCACCCTGCACCACAGCCGACAGCTGGGCATGCCTGAGGGCCCCCCCTGCGGCGGCATCATCAGGAGCGACGGCACTGAGCTCTCCTCCGCGGCAGCAGGTACGGCCAGTGCGGGGGGCGCTTTCGGCTGCTTCGGCGTCTCCTACCTGTCATTCATTCACACTTTCTTTTATTCCTCTTTTTTCCCTCCCTTTCTCGGTCAGTCCGTGTGCCGCCTTCTTTTCCGTAGTACTGCATGTGTGTTTTATTCTTTCCTGCCATTTCTGCCGCATTACGTATTTTCTTCTTTTCCTCTTCTATCAGAGAGTCGGGTCCAGAAAGTAGAAATCCAGTTCAAGATTTTGCTTCAGCCAACCAGCCGAGTACCGTGACCCTATATACTCAGTTTGGTTGGTTTAAACTAAACCTTGGTCTGGATCTTTTACTTTCTGGACCTGAACTATCCACCACTGCTTGGGACCTTAGTCTGGCATACTTTAATCTAATTAGAGTGATTAATTAATTCCTCATCCCCTTGTGTCTGCCTCCAGCTCATTACTTAATGTACAGTTGATATTTTCTTTCACGTTTTTTTTTTTATTAAATTGTTTTATTAAGATGTAATCCTGTTCGATTTAGAGAGGAACTGACTGAGTGAGTTAATTATAAGACAGTTATTGCAGTAATTTCAGCTGCTTTCTGAATCTTAGGCAGAAAAAGTGAAAAGGGTGCAATAGAAAGTTCAGTGTTTTTGGGTATATTCCAAGTTATAGCCTCCGTTAATACCGACCGAATGTACATTTTCTGTTGAGGGATGCAGAACCATCACGCAACTAGACGACGCTCTTGAATATGTTAAAGAAACGTATTGCAAAATGTGAGCCTGGTGCGTCCTTGTAGTGTGGGTGGAATATCATGGTATCAGCCCAGCGACGCTTTCTGCGGCTGGGAGACTGAAGCAGGCGCCCGTGTCTGGTGCTTATGAACCAAAGCCCTTATTGATCAGATGTGGGGCCAGAGAGCCGAGGTGGGAAGCACAGGGTGACGTTATCCGCCCTGCCGGGATGCTTCGCGAGTCACGGGCCGTGACTCACTCACCTTTTTAATAAAGCAGCAATCAATGGCCGGGAAAATGACACTCTTATAGAAAAAAATACATTCTGCATGGGGAAAAAATGTGGTCACATTCTATTCAAGCTCATTCATTTTTGTAGGAGATATATGAAATATTTAGTGCGGCTATATGGATGTGCTCCCCACAGCTAATGATAAAATAGTTGCATCTTTGCCTTAATACTGTCAAAGGAAATGTAGTTCCTAACGTTTCCTCATAGTTTGACACAATATTCCATCCTTTATGAGACGACCTGACACGATTTAGAGCTGAGAGCCTTATTGGCTGGGCACCTCCCTACTCCATCAGTACTCTCTGCTCAGAAGATCTACTCCATCAGTACTCCCTGCTCAGAAGATGTCAATTCCGTATTGGCATATTAAGGAAAGCGCGGATGTTTCGGTTCAGAATGACATTTTCGGACGGCACTCCTGCTCTTAGCTGAGGAAGTTCAGGTTCATTTGAGTGTTAATGGGGCGAGGCACAAGGAGAGGTTACAGGGAAGCTGTCAGTTGTCACCTTAACCTGCGATTTAGGAGCCTGTTTAAGCAGCTTGCCCTGTGTCTGTAAACAGCTCCAATCTCATCAACTGGTGTGCCATTGTGTCTAATTCTGCCTGTCAGTGAAATAAGAGAGAGGGAGGGGTTAAGGTCGAGCAAAGACCAGGACAGCCGACGAGGCTGGGGGCATCGCTCCTGGGAGGCCCCGCAGCTAGGGCAGGGGGGCCTGGCTTTTCACGAAACCCAGAGTTAAATATCCCTGCCACCCGCTGAGGCTGAAACATGCAGAAATTCCTGTTCTTTCACATATTACGATTTACTTTCAAACTGTAGCTTTTCCACTATTATGAGTCAGTCTCAAAAGAGCTCTTTGTTAGTAAGTAAGAAATATTTTTATTGCTGGGCATAGAAAATGCTGCATATTTCTGTAAAGGTGAGTAATGCTGCAGTCTGTGTGGTCAGGGGGAGAGAATGAGGGAACCGGGCGGCCAGGACAGTGCCACAGAGGCCAGCCCAGTCAGAGTGAAAGATGTTCCCTGCGAGTGGGAGGAGGGGCTGGATGTTAATTACATTGCAGCGGGCAGACAGGGGAGACAGCCCAGGCGTCAGTGGCAGACAGCCCAGGCGGCCGCTGTTCCCCCAGGCCGCAGCCGATTGGCTGGGAACGCTGATGGGCCGTCTGGCTGGCGGGCAGGCGGCTCCGGGCCGCGGCTTTACGGTCAGACTGGAGGCTGCCGCCAGCGCGGTGCAACCCATCGACGCGGCTCCTCCCATTTCACTGGCGGGAGAGGGGGCTCTGCGTTATTGCATAATGGGTCTGCGTGACTCCTGAGTTAACCCCTTCCTTGCTGTTTTGTTTGCTGCTGCTAAGATTCACTTTCACGCTGCTTAGGGGCACTCCGCCCGCTCCAAGTGAGCGACCTGGAAGAGTGCCGGCGACCGGACCTACCTGTTTTAATTTTAAGGAAGAATGTTTATTATTCCCAGAGTCAGACTATTTGAGCTAGATATACAGATAAGCTGGCCCGTTTCCCGGCTTCTCAGAAATATAGTTTTACTTTATGTCCAAAGATAAGTAGCAGCTTTTATGATTTCTCTTTCATTGTCATTTTTTATGGCTTGCGAGTGGCACCCCCCCCCCCCCCATGAATAATGCTTCTTATTGTTTTTTTACTTTTTATCTTCAGTCTGTCGCTGTTGCTAGTCCCCCCCCCCCCCCCCCTCACCGCCCCTAAGCCCACCCCCTACCCCCCCCCCCCCCCCCCGCCCCCGACCCCCCCGCCCCCCCCCCCCCCCACCCCCCCCCACGCCTCCCCCCCCCCCTCCCCGCGCC
>JAODKM010000118.1:17003289-17013749 GCA_026780845.1 Petrocephalus sullivani
TCTTTTCTTTCCCGGTCGGGTCCGCCCCCCCCCCCCCCGTATCTATGACAACTATTTGAGCAGGCTACCAGCAGCGGTGCCCGGATGCGCTGCCAAGTCGCCTAGCGTCACGGATCAGTGAGAGGGAGGTGGCGGCAGGGGGCGGGGGGCCCAGCCTCGTGTCATGGTCTCGGGGGAGCGGCCCACCACCATCTCCCCCAGCCAACTGTTTTGAATTACGGACCCCCGCTGGGATCCAAGCCTGCGAAAGGCGAAGCGCTTCCTGTGCAGGCGGGGGCCGCCCCAGCGCTGACGGGGGCTGCACACAATGGATACCAGATGCAGGAAGGGAAGCCTCCCCCCCACTGCTCAGGCCTGCAAATCCTTCTTCCTATAAAGCTGCAGTTCACATATATGCATGTGTCCCAAGCCTGACCTACTGCTACCAAAGCCTTCCAGGAGCAGAGCTGCGCAGCCGTCTGCGCAGAGCGCTGCGCACCACTCCACTGGTGCTCCTGTTTCACACTAACCAGGCCAACTAGCCACTAACCAGGCACACTGGGCTCCAAAAAAACCTCTTAACCAGATCACATTTAATCCACCTACATAAGTGGCTGCATTACCCTGACTGAAATAAATGAAAGAATTCCCCGTTTAAGGTCCCCCGTTAAAAGACAAATTAGAGAATCCAGAACGAAATTAACTCAACAATATTTTTACTATTTATGTATTTGTATTTGAAGCTTTTGAGAGAAAATTAATGAAACACTAAAAATAAAGACAATATACTCCAGATACTGCGTATGAAGTCTGTGTTGCATCCATCTATAATGTTGACTGTGCTTGAGAATCACGCAAAGACACAGCACCTCCTGGTGGTTGGTGTGGGAACTATGTGACAGACCCCCTGACATACCTAGGCTTCTCCACCATGCACCCAATGTCCCTCCAATATGTGGCTTGGAAGCACAGCTTGTGCAATTCAAAACGGCATGTCTGGCCTCAGTCGTGAACTTGAGAGCATGAGACTTGTCCAGTGAAAACATGGCTGTCTGTCTCAAACCAGTTTTTTTTCCAGGGGAGTGTGGTGGTCATAATCACCAGCATGCCGTTACTTTGTTAGGCTGTTTGTAAATCTCTACATTTTCCCCTTGTAGGCATGGTGGTTAAGGAGCTGGCTTTGTTACCGAAAGGGCAAATAAGGGGAGATGTATCCTAGAGCTATGAACTGAACCAAAGTATCATGCCTGTCACTACAGTAAGGTGTCGCCACACCAATCTGTAGAAGGACATAGTGAAAGAATTCTTCTGCCAGACTGCAATTTCTGCTATTTAAATGAGAAAACGCACCGCTAACTCATAGAGTGCAGCATCCTGAAGAATGGCTACTTACCGGCGGAGCAGGAAGAGGAAGCTTTTTTCGTACTTTTTCAACCTTGAAGTCTGAATCCTAGGCTTTCATCATGAGAGTCACTGTCAGATCCAAAGTGGCCCTTACACACCATCCCATTATTAGCTCTCTCCCCTTGTGTTTGATGTTGGGGAAGTCCAAATCTTACCTATTAACACTGAATGAGGGGTACAAATAGAGAACTTGCCCCAGACATATCAAAGAATTAACGTAAACGTTTCTTTCTGCAACGTAAAACTCTAAGGTATAGGCAGGAGACGTTACTTATTGTAACTGTAACCAAAAAAATGCACCGGCAGTCTGAATTGTACAAGTTTATGATCTGCATTTGTGTTGCTTTTCTGCCATTTGCCAAGGCCCGTACACAATCATACATCAAAGAGCACCACTGGAGGATTTTTTGAAAGACAATTCTGACCAATGTTTTGGAGCTGTGCCAATGGTCAGCCCTCCACCCTTTCCTATAATAACTTTGAAGCCACCTGTTCTACCTGCTGGCATGTTGAAGATGTGAGCCTGCATGGCTGAGAGTCTCACTTATCCCAAAAGGGCTTGCAAGATAGGGACAGCTTTCTGGTTCACAGACAAGAACAGTGTTTAGCACCAGTTAAGCCATGCATTGGTGTGGGGCCTCAATGGACCCCCCCTGCTGGCCACAAACAGTCACTACAATGAGAGGGTGGGGTGCTGGGCCCCAAAGTGATCTGATATACAACAACATTTATGAGACTTAATATCGACCAAGTCTTATGCTTGCCTTCTCAACCCAGTCTTGCGCATTTCATTTCTGAGCTACAAATTTGCAGGTATTGCTTTATTTAAGTCAGTGTTTCTTAACCCAGTCCTCGGGGAACCCTAGACAGGCCATGCTTTTGGTCCCTCCCAGCTCCCAGTGCACCTGTACCAGGTATTCAGTGTTCCTTATTGGCCGGGAACTGAGAAGAAGCAAAAATGTGGCCTGTCTGGGGTTCCCCGAGGACTGGGTTAAGAAACACTGATTTAAGTATAAAGCCATATTATCTGCAATACTATTACATGTATTGGTTTGTTATTCAAACTGTACAATAGTACAGAGCAGTAAAACAGTATCTAAACTGTAAGGTATGTATATTGTATGTTATTTAATCTGCAGCCTGTGCTTGTAAATTCTATGATGAATGAATTGCAGCTACTTGGTGAAACACTATTCGGATGGCATACCCATCGTGCTCAAACCTTTGTGATTGAATTCACCGAATCCCCCAAATTCCAGTAAAGGCCAAGATGAGCATCTGTGATTCCAGTCATGATGCCCCCTAGGGGCCGCCTCTGAGAGTGGGATTCAGGCAGGGCGCCGCTAGTGGCTGGGGTCTTGGCCTTCACTGGCCCCCCCCCCGCGCCCACGCAGTGACCTTCAGCCCCTTCTGGCAGACCCCCAGCTGGAGGTGCCGCTCTCACATGGGAGAGCAGAGTCTCCCTACACCAGCCGCCTGGTCGGGGTTGCCTGCGGGAGAACCCCAGAGACAACATGAAAGCCGGCCATGAATTATATATCACATGCGGCAGCATGGATCAGGGCATTTCTGCTGCTGCTTGGAGAAAGAAAGAAAGAGGAAAAAAAAAACACAGTAAGATATTTTCAAAGAAAACGAGCATCAGTGAGTCATTCCCCAGCTAGGGAATAACAGGAGAGAATCTATAGCCTAGTGACTGAGGGGAAATCTCACAACTGGAGCCTACCTAAAAATACATAGAATTTTAATACATACATACATGGGCAAAGACAGACTTTTGGAACCCATAGTCTGGATGACAGACGCAGAGAAGTAAAATACGAAAAGTTAAACAGTATAACACTACATGGAATTTAGTATAATCACAATTTTATAGTTCTAGAAACAAAGATAGCATCACACAGTATAGCGTCCGAATTATTAGTTTATTAGTCATCTCACTAGTTCCACCTGTTTCCTGGTGGACATTACATTAAAATAATTTTTCACCTTTATTTCATCTTTTTATATGGGGATGAAATACATTTCATAAATGACATACATTTATGTGCCGTTGGAAAGGTGGGATGTATGTGGAATCGGTTGGAATGAAAATGGTGGCTGTTAGGAACATGGTGGGAATATGGCAAATGGCTGTTTCCCAGCCTGCCCCGGGGCACACACTCGCCATATCGATCCGCTCCAATCAGATTATCTAACCTGGAAATCCAATAGGTGATAATAGATTGTGATTTCAGTTGCTGGTTATTTAAACGGATTTCTAACAATCTGTGGCGAGGCCGTTAGGGCTGCATTAGAAAAATGTGACTCGTTATATCGATATCATGTAGCTTACGATTTGGAGAGAGAGATCCAAAGTCAATTCTTGTTCAGGTTCCTGCACTTCTTCCTGCACTTCATGCTCCTGTAATGAAGCCAGTTCTACTTAAATCATAATAATTAATAATTTATCATTCTTAACAATAACAGCTATTCACACCTGTACACCAGCAGATGATTGGACAGGACAATAAAATGAATAAACAAAGAATTCTCACGTGACCTTAAAAATGACTGAAATGCACAGAAAATGTCTGGTTTGTTCATGCTCATACTATATGTGTCACGCTTGCGGCGGGAGGAACGACCCATATTGCAAGCTGCTGGGTTTGAACCCCTCCAAGGGGCGTTTATTCACCAGGGTAGGGGGAAACAAGGGAGCACGAACAATAACAAGCACGAAAGGCATTGACAATAACCGACAGGGGAGACTGGACTCAGACTGACTAAAATAAGGCAGAACATCAGGGACTAAACACAAGGCAGGTGTACAGGGTCAACAAGCGGAGTGAGGCAAAGCACAATGAGGGACAGGTGCGGCGAATCAAGCCACGCCTGAAGGCAGAACCAGGGAAACGACACGGAGGGCAGAGCTGAGCATGACATAGCCCCAAGGGCGCACACTCCGGGTGCGGCAAACCCCCAGGGAGGAGCCCCAGGGGACCGGAAGACAGGACGGGAATACGGGGCCAGGACAGGGAACCTAAAAAACAAACACATCAAGCACGGAACACAGGAAACAGGACCGAAACAAAAAACAAGCACACCGGGAGCAGAACGGACAACAGCTGACACACAACAGGCAGGGCAAGCAGGACACAGGAGGGACACCCACCGGGGGATCCGAGGGACCAGGAAGCACAAAAGGACGAGGAGGGAACAGGGGAGAGACAGACGGACGAAAAGCAGACACCGGTGGCACAAAACCAGGGGCTGGGGGAGAACGGGAAACCCGAGGAAGCCCCCCCCCAGCGAGGGGCGGCAGCCGCAGGGACAGAAAGAGAATGGGAGTGAGGAGCAGGAGGGGACCCCAAAGGGGCCGAGGAGGGAGACGGAGGGACAGGTGAAGGGGCCAAGGAGGGAGTCGAAGGGGCCACCCCGGGGGGTGAGGAGGGGGGCACAGCCGCCGCAGGTGACCGACGAGGTGTCGGAGGCAGGACCAATGGCGACCAAGGAAGCATCGGAGGGGGACCCACAGGCGCCCCATGAGCCCCCGACAGGGCAACCGGGGGCGAGCCAGGGGGCAGGGCGGGCGTGAACCGGCCCCGACGTAAGTGACCCCGCCCTTTCCGGGATCTGGAGAGGCGGAACCACCGCCGGGTATTGCCCCTCTGCGGGCGTGGTAGAGGAGTCCCTTCCCCAACGGAGTCCACGGGGCCCATCAGGGCAAGCCCAGAGGGGTCCCAGTCAAGGTCCTCCTCCTCCTCAGAGGAAGGAGCGGGGTCGGGATCTGGGTCCGGAACAGGAGGCGCAGGCAACTCAGGAACAGGAAGCAACAGCAACTCAGGATCAGGAGGCGCCGGAACGGGAACAGGCGGCACGGGAGGCGCCGGAACGGGAACAGGCGGCGCAGGAACAGGCGGCGCCAGAGCGGGAACAGGAACCTGCAGCATAGAAGCCGGAGGAGCCGCAGCGTCATCTCCCGGATCCGTCAGGGGCGCGGCGGCGTCATTTCTCAGACTGGACGGGGGCACGGCGGCTTCATCTCCCGGATCTCAAACACCTGCTGCAGGGTGTCCAGGGACTAGAAGGGCTTCATCCCTACAGCTGCAGTTATGGGTCAGTTATTCTGTCATGTTTGCGGCGGGAGGAACGACCAATATTGCAGGCTGCTGGGTTTGAACCCCTCTAAGGGGCGTTTATTCACCAGGGTAGGGTGACACAAGGGAGCAAGCAACTGCAAGCATGAAAGGCATTGACAATAACTGACAGGGGAGACTGGACTTAGACTGACTAAAATAGGGCAGAACATCAGGGACTAAACACAAGGCAGGTGTTCAAGGCTAACAAGACATGAGGCAAAGCACAACGAGGGACAGGTACGGCAAATCAAGCCCCGCCCTCCGTGTCTTTTTCCTGTTTTGCCCTCAGGCGGGGCTTGACAATATGTTAATGTGACCCTATAGTGGGTATATGGAACATAGAAAATGTTATTTTGAAGCATAAATAAGCAATCAATCCTCCAGGGATTTATACTGATATCATATTTCACAGACGTTCTCCTAGAGCACCATGCAGCACCACCAGTACTGGTGACAGGAGCTGTTTGCTGTGAAGGGTACGTCTCAGCGCCCCCTTTCTGGCGCAGATGGACAGGCCCACAGTGCCACGCCGTCCACTGCGATCTGTGGCTGGATTACATGCTGAGAAGGGTCCCTCGGCCGGCATTCAGAAGCCTGTCGATGGCCTGGCTGTCAGCCATATCTGTGGACAGAAGGGCTACAGATGTGAATGTGATAGGGGGTTGGAGCGGCCCCTGGGCCCCTGGGCCCCGGGCCCTGGGCTGGGGGTTCCATTCACTGATCAATTCCACTCAGGAGCATGACTGGCTGCCTTCCTGCTGCCTGCTTATTATCTTATTATGCCTTCCTTAAATACATAAGAAAAAGGTATGGAGGCGGTATGTAGCTCATTGGGTAGGGCGTTATGCCCAAGAGCAGATGGGTGCCAGTTCAATTCCCACGTTCAGTGGCATGATTTCATTGTTGGGGCCTTGTGCAAGGCCCCTAATACTGATTGCCATAATGACAGTCAACTATATACGACTTTGGATAAAAGAGTCTCCTACATAAAGAAATATACGTACATAAAACCACACTAAATGCTCAGGAAAAAGCTAGCTCATGATAACATTAGTAATAACTTTCACTAAAATTGTTTCTCTTTTAATGGACTGAGTTACTGAGCCAATTCATGCTGTAAACACATTCCTGACAGACTGAGGTTCCAGCCTGTCTAGCGGAGGTCTTAATAAAGGTGAGGGAGAAGGTGAGGTCAGCTCAGTAATCTAATGGTAACATGACCACATTGATTTCTAGTAGTATTTACCACAGAAAGTAGCAGATTTCACATCAATCTGAGACTTAGTAAACAGCATACAATGAAATCACTTATGTATGAATGGCCATGTTTTCAGCAGCATTAAAACTCTATATGAAAGAAAATGCAGTCTACTCCACAATAAGCTATTGAGGCATGTGAGGTGTGGCACACTGCAGCAAAGGCTGCTGGGAAGAGACATGTGATTGGCCGGCAGAACTTCTTGGCCAGCCCAGCTCTCAGCTCGTTGCCCAGCCCACAAACACACACCCACGGTAGACGGCGCCCCAGCCATACAGAACACAGCCTGCTGTCTCCATGGGGGGGTGTGGGACATGCTTTCTGGCACTTTCCGCATGGATGCCGGATCTGCGTGCAGTAATTGGCCACTTTGCATTCCTCCAGGATGAATTTTAAATGCCGGCCAGACGGGGAGGGGGGGGGATATAAACATCCAGGTTAAGGCTGCCCAGCTCCCCAAAGACTGCAGTAGTTATGCAGATCAAATTTGTTTGTCGGAACGCACTTAAGAGTCTGAAATGCTTCCTGTCCCAATTACTGCTTATATGCGTGTAGTTTTTGGATTCTTGGAAGCAACAAATGTGTCCAAATAAAACTTCATATATAAAATCATAAAGCAGAATTAGTTCTGATGGATGTGCCTAAAATGAATTACAGGAGTCCAAATTAGTACATCCATCTGAGCCACTTGTCCAAGTCAGGGCCACATGGGGTCTGAAGCCTATGGGTGCAAAAGACAATTCAGTAACTCCCATTAACCTCAGCATGTTTTTGGGACTGTGGGGGGAAAACCCATAACGACACAGGGAACACATGCAAACGCCACACACATAGAGCTATGGGGGGGTGTCAAACCGCGGTCTCGGAGGCACGAGGCAACAGTGCTAACCACTGCACCACCAGACCACCCCACAAGACTGTTACACTATTATTCTAATAATAATGAACATTTCAGTTATTGCCTCTCACAAAACTCCCTCTCAATTTCCATGTCTCCTAGCCGGTTGTCCTGGACAGTTTTGGGGGTCTATCCCAGGCAGTACAAGCAAGAGGAACCCCTGAAGAGGACACCAGCGAAGGTCACATTCACACAGATTTTGTCGAGCACACAGCACAGACGCACAAACATGCTAGAGATGCCTAATGAACTTCATTGTATGTTTTTGGACTGAAGTAAAATGAGAATTCCACACACACAGCAGAATAACACATCAATATCACATGACCGTAACATTAACAATGCATAGTGTCATCATGGCATTTTTTGATTATTGAGGTATGTATTCATTAAAAATACTGACTATATGTGCTCATGTATGTCATCTTTCAGTTGTAAACATATTGAATACATTGTACAGCAATAGCATAAGTATTTACAAACGAAGTTAAGAAAATACTGAAAATTATCATAGAGTTGGCAGGACCACGTCAATTCCCACAATGCATCCTTACTGACGGATTTGTGCAGCTTTTTAAAGCAAGAAGTCAAATAATTTTTTTCCACTGTCCATAAACAACAAGGTCAGTGTGTTTAAAGACATGAATTCTGGGTCAGGGTGGGTCTTCCCACAGGCTGGACCGGGACCATAAAATGTGTGTCTCCTAAAATCATTTGCTGCAACCATCCAATACACAGAAGTATTTTTTGCCTCAACCTCCACCCCACCTTGTTTGGCTAATCATTACCTCATTGAGTTATTTAACAAATAAACCTAATTAATTTCGATAGTGGTGAAATGCAACAAATACAGTGAATGTCTGTGGTGCCCCCGAGGAGCAGGTTGGCAGCCAAAGCAGAGTTTATCCAGCCATCCAACAAGACAGCAGTAACTTTTTGGAGAACAGATGAAATTCTTCTTTATCTTTTATTGTGCTGCTATTAATCTGCATATATTATAATGTTAAATTGTATTTTTTCTGAACAAATATACACTTGCTACCAAGATAAATAGCCTTACACATTTTCTTTGACTGCCGAAGACTTCTGGACAGTACTGTATATGTATAAAATTTATATATTTTACATGCATAATGTATATGTGGCTGAGACAAGAAACACAACAACACAAATTATCACAAGGTCAGGTTTAAATAGATCAACAGGACCATACTCTTACTACAAAGAAACACTTCCTGACAGGCCCGGAGCATCAAGTCTGTGGGCTGGATGCTGCTGTTTCCTGCAGCCTGCATGCCAGAGGTCATACAGAGAGAGAGGGTGTGTGGAGCAGTGTGGGTCCTGCTTCAGAACCCTGCCATCTGACTAAACACTGGATGTGGTCTTGGCTAAGAGTCAAGTGGCGGCAGGCCAGTAGGAACAGGGGTTATCCTATCCTATACTGGACTGCACTGTATTGTATAGCTCTACAATACTATATATACTATACTATACTATATTATACTATACTATACTATACTATCTGCTTCCTGCAAACAAGGGGAGGCCATCGAGACATAAAACTGCTACTCTGATTCTAAAAAAGGAGTCTTATATAGTTTTTTGGCTAACACAGTGTGGCTGCATGTGTGAGGGCCATGGGGACTGCCTGGGGTGTGTACTACTAGCTGGAAAGAGAGAGGATGTGGTCTGTGAGGAACCGTCAGAGCAAGTGGAAACCGCACAGCAAGCCATTCACACCCACCCGCCACCTTTATCGCAGCCTGGTCAACAAAGCTGGTACCGGCCTGCCCCCGGCAGTGGCCCATCCAGTGTGGGCCCCCGGCCCTCTCCCGTTCGTCTGCGTCGTTCACGTGGCGACCGGCACCGATGTGTTTGACACCAGACACTCGCACCTCGGCACTCCCTCGCACGTACGCAAGGCCGCAGCAAGGAAAATGTTGACAGTTGCCGCCTTGCATCTTACCTGATAACAGGGGTGTCGTTTCCTTGCCCAGAGATACTTGCAGCTGGTCCGGGGTAGAGGGGTGGGGGGTTGTCTGACCCACCCCTCAGGTTCTACTTTAGCCTGCTTTTCAGTTAGGCTTGTGGCTAAAAAATTCAAAGGTCCGTGCCGTGTCTTTAAATATAGAAAACGCCAACTGTCACCACCTCAAACAGACACCTCCCGGCTGCTCCTCTACTGATGGATGCTTTGTAAATAGACTGCTTTTGTTGTTTCTGTTATAGTGCAGAAAAAGTGGCTGCTGCCTTCTGGTGGATGCAGCCAGATGCTGATTTCTGTGAATTTTGAATGAATGAGTAAGCACGACCATCAACAGAACATAAAAATATGTGATACATTATTATATTGTAATCGTATTGCAACAGTACTTGCTACTGATTAGCAAATGCCAAATTGACTTCATTTTGATTTTTCTCTTCTCAGCTAAATCATATCCCCATCCATTAACCACGTATCATGGACATAAGGCAAGGCAACACTGTGTATGTGATATCAGACCATCCCAGGACACACGCACACAGATTATGAACATTTCCTATACAGTGGTTACCACAAATGTATTTAGGTTACAGGAGAAATCCCACACTATAAGGAGAGAACATACAACCTCCACACGTAAATGCAAGGAGCCAGAGGAGGATATGAATCCTCAGCCATGGAGCAGTGAGGCAACATTATTACCCAAACAGGGGCGTCGCAAGCGGGGGGGGGGGGGGGGGGATAGGGGGGTGCCAGCCCCCCACTTTTTCGCGACACCAAAATCAACTCCCCCTTTTCACCCGATAACAACCCTAC
>JAODKM010000118.1:17026455-17051604 GCA_026780845.1 Petrocephalus sullivani
GCCTGCTTTTCACTCAATGGACCCAGCTTTACAGGTTAAGGTTTGGATCACAGGGTTGGTATAGGGACACTCATGAAATACCAACAGTTTGCTCTCCATTCATCCATTTTCTGCAACCGCTTGTCATTTTTAGGGTCTCAAGGGGTCCAGAGCCTATCCCAGATGCTATGGGTGCAAGGCAGGGAACAACCTAGGATGGGGCACCATCCCATCACAGGGCACAGTCACACAGGCACACCTAGAGACAATTTGGTAGCTCCAGTTGGCCTCAGCATGTTTTTGGACTGTGGGGGGAAACCAGTGTACCCAGAGGAAACCCTACAATGCCATGGGGAGAACATGCAAACTCCACACATGGAGTCATGACAGAGACTCGCACCCTGATTCCAGAGGCGTAAGGCAACAGTGCAAACCATTGTGGCACCGCCCAGTTCTCCCTGTTTGCTGGTTTTCCTCTGCTTTGGCCTGTTACTTAGCCATATGTCTGTAATGTAAGGACAATAGATAGTGATAATAGCTCTTCACTACACTGACCTTTCCTACCATCCATTTGCTTATATAGATGAGCTGCCACATATAATAATTCCTCTCCCCCCTCCCACCCTCCCAGCTAGTGCAGTGTTTTCTAACTTTACAGTTTTCCCTGCAGACCACTCAGAAACACATGAGTATGTGGCACTGTTCCTGTCTCCTCCAGCAGACTGCTGCTCTAACAGCCCTTTCAGTCCTCTCCAGAAGCCATCCTAGGCCCTCTTCTGCCGCCTGCTTGCATACGGGCATCATAGACTAATCTCTGCGCTCTGCCGGTGGCTCCTGTGATAAGATCATCATCCTCCCTATTCGCAGGCACATCTGTCTTCATTGATCTTTGGGCTGCATGAAATCCTGTAGCAGTGTGTTTCTGCTTAGCCTTTTTTTCTATCGCTATCTCCTTCTCGGCACTCTTATTTCAGCCGACTTCTCTCTCCCCTTCTCTGCTTTCTGGCTCCACGTATCATATGCTCTCCAGCCTTCCCCGTTTCCGTTTTTCTGTAACTCCATGCTGACACACTTTGATCTGCCCCTGTTAAAGAGGCCAGTCTCCAGCTCACCCTTTTCACGCTCCCTGGTCCACCTCACCCACATCCATCTGAATGATTGACTCATGTCCATAATTCACACACACAAAATTTGCTAGCATCCCCTTTGGAGGAGTTACCCCCCCTTCTTTGTACAACCCTTTCAACTCAGTGTAATATCACTAGTAAACACTGAAATCATGGAATAAAAGCATAGGATGTACACAGAAGACCTTCCAGCATAAGTTCTGCAAATGTCCACACAGTAGATTCTCCATGTGTTTCTTCTGTTTTTCCACTGTACAATATCTGTTAAACTTGCTCTGCAAACTGGATCTCTACCCTGCCCTCCTTATGGGAAGGGTGACCCAAACCTCGCTTTATTCTCTATGTGATCCAACACAACCTCAGTTCGAACATTACCCTAGCACTGTTCTAACTAAAGATACTCGACACTTTCTCAAGCGCGATTTAGGGCGTACTCGAGCTTGGCCCAGTTGTTGTGCCCCGGTCCCACGCATGACTCGCCACTGCCCTGGTGGTTAGCACTCACGTTGTGTTTAATATTCCAGCCCCGAGCATGCTTTCGGCATTATCGTGCGGCTTTTTGTGTTGAAGTAAAGCACTGTCGCACAGCACAGTGGAGTTCATGATTGGTGTCCTTATTTTTTTGGTTATTTTGAAGAGCAATGTCACGTGGCACTCTTACAGTGTTTTTGTGTTGCTTCCAGTTGTTCCTGAATCCTCCCATCAGCCCAGATTTACAGCAAATTGTGCACCTCTGCTGTAGACCAGAGTGATCCATTTGCCACAATGTTTGTTAAATTCTTGTTGGTACCTAGTCTGTACAGTGTACCCCTATCTGTTGACCTTATGATGAAAAATGGTTAATCACAAAGCAAGTCTAATCACTAATAAATCAATAAAGTTTTTGGATTACTGTTATAGAATATAACATTCCCCTAGGTCCCGATCCAACATGAACTTATTGCTTTTTGGTTGCAGTTGAGAGTGTCGTCAGATCAGGACCAGCCCCAGGCCCAGGACCACTGTGCCAAGATGGAAGGAGGCATGCAGCTATTGAACCGCGACGGCCACAGCATCTCCCACAATTCCAAGCGTCACTACCATGATTCCTTTGTGTCCATGAGCAGGATGCGCCAGCGTGGCCTTCTGTGCGATATTGTGCTGCACGTGGCAAATAAGGA
Organism: Petrocephalus sullivani; assembly: GCA_026780845.1. NCBI lineage: Eukaryota > Metazoa > Chordata > Actinopteri > Osteoglossiformes > Mormyridae > Petrocephalus > Petrocephalus sullivani. Next base: position 17,028,722 of record JAODKM010000118.1, read on the forward strand.
GATCAAGGCACACAAAGTGGTGCTAGCGTCCTGCAGCCCTTATTTCCATGCTATGTTCACAAGTAGGTAACTTGTTGCCCCCCAGCAGCCTGCATATCACACTGCTCTACTTGTAGCCATCACTGCAGGGTTGCCAACTTTGGTCAGCTGGCTGCACACGCATGCACACACAGTTACATGTATGCAACAGTTTTATTACCTTGTAAATATTCTATAGGCTTTGCAAACTACCCCAGCGCTTTTGATGTGGCTAATTTCAGGTTTTTAATGGAACAATACAGATTTGCCGTAAGATTTCCTGCATGAGCGTGAGAGTCTGTGAGTGTGAGTGTCAGTCAGACGCGTAAGAGTAGGCAGCCCTGTGACTGTCGTGTGCACCTCCCATTACCCGCTTTGCAGCTTCTTACCAGGTAGGGCCTTCCTTCTTCTCAGTCTTCCCACAGCAATTTCTTTTCTACAAAACAAAAACCCTGACTCTTTTTTGAACTGCACATTAATCACTTCCCTTTGAAGTACATCACACTGTTCCCAGAATGATTTTTTTTTTACCTTATTAAAATGAAATGTGAATTTTTTGCCGCATAACACATCGCTTGCTCCTTAATATTCCAAATGAAGTGGCGGCGTCATCGTGTCGCCGTCCCGTATTTACATGTCATTTGCATTGCCGGTGACTTCCATGGCGCGCTGTCCTCATTACTCTGAGTCCCAGCCTTCATTTGCAAGTGCCGGTGTTCAGTTACAGTGGCTGCAGTCACCGTTAGGTCTACAGATTATATTACACCAAAAAGGAGGCCGCGCCATTCAGAATAATTCTGAAATAATAAAGAGAACTCAAGTGAAATAGACAAGGAGGCCGTGGTGTCATAGCCGTAGTCCCCTGCATGCAAAGCTCTCGCCCTGGCTTCGGTCTTGGCCGGTTGACGGCAGTGGCTTCTCGATGTCGTGCTGCACAGACGAGATGTCCGAGAGCCGTCAGACCCACGTGACTCTGCACGACATCGATCCTCAGGCCTTGGAGCAGCTTGTGCAGTATGCCTACACTGCAGAGATAGTGGTGGGGGAGGGCAACGTGCAGGTGGGCCGTCGTCTCGCCTCATATACATTTGAATATCACTCTCCAATTTTCATGACTTGGACGTGAGCTCTGAAGCTCTTTTTCAGGCAGGGAATATTTTACCCAAGGAGATAAAATGGCTTTGGTGTTTTGCATTATCGTAATGAATAAAATATGAATACTTTCCTTCACACATTTTAAAACATTCATATTTATCTTTTTAAACATTCTACTTTTTTCTCAATGGAATTTGTTTTCCCCCAAAATCTGTTTTATATTAAATCTGCACAAGCTTTTTCATAAATGCACCTGCGGCATCTTTGCTATAGTCTTGATGTAAAAGACCATTTTAGTTTTAAACTTCAGGAAGAAAGTGTCCCAGGAGGACTGAAAGACTCCAACTGCAGATTCTCTGAAGCAATTTGCACTAATGATTTTACTTAAATATTTTATGGTGTCAATGAATGAAACTTAAATGTATTTTTTTTTGGTGGAGGTTATTAAATATATTGTCACACTTGAACATATAATTAGAACGTATAACTAGAGCTGTTATATTTGTGACTGTCTGCACTATGGCGTCTTGCGTAATTGTCATTCTATACATGGCTATCTTTGTTGTATAATGTCCTAGGTACGAACCCCCCCCCCCCCACATCTTGGTCAGTTTTAGTACTGACAATAGTGAAATGTGAATTTTGTGCTAATGACACGCTGGTGTGCCTGACGTTTATACTGATGTGTCCCTCTGCCGGTCTCCCCGAAGACCCTGCTGCCTGCCGCCAGCCTCCTGCAGCTGAACGGCGTCCGCGACGCCTGCTGCAAGTTCCTGCTCAGCCAGCTGGACCCCTCCAACTGCCTGGGCATCCGCGGCTTCGCCGACACGCACTCCTGCGGCGACCTGCTCAAGTCGGCCCACAAGTACGTGCTCCAGCACTTCGTGGAGGTGTCCAAGACCGAGGAGTTCATGCTGCTTCCTCTAAAACAGGTGAGGAACCGGAGACAAGAGGGCGAGGAGGTCAGTCACCAAGGCGGAAGTGCAAACTATGAAGCACTGAAGAGCAGTATTTTTGTTATTTATTCTCTTAGATGGAACATCTATGATAATTTGCAGAACTTAGTTTTAATGCATTTGTTTGCTAGGATAACTCATGGAGCAGCTATGGGTATGATATTTGGGTATGATACTGCGCCCGTTTGTTTTCAGCATCAGTACCCGCAATGCACTTTGACTCATAGTGAAGCTGCAGCCAATTAGACGTGGCCTGTCTTTCTGTCTGTCCAACATCGAAGGATTTGATTGGACGCAGAGGGGGTTATGCAATGACTTCATAGGCTGCAAAGGCACTATTTATAGCCTTGTACTCTAACAGTGAATAATTGGCGATGAAGTCAGCATGAAGTCTAAACTTGGTGCCTAGCTCAGCTGGAAAAGGCCATGCTGACTGCTTAGGCACCCCTGGCCGGTAGCCTTTCTGTTGGGGCTCCACACACCTAGAATAAGAGCTGATCCATGTTCTCTCAGTACGTTTACAGAGTCGGTGTGCTGGAAAAAACAGGTGACCATTTAAACTATTGATGTGCCCTGGGTCATAAAGAAGCCCCATCCCTGGTTTTCTTGATTCCTCCCCCCCCCCCAGCCCTGTCTGCATCTTCTCCATTATAGCATTCTACACTGATGGAGTTTAGTGAAAGCGACGAAGAGGAGCAGGACAGACAGACATCGGCACCTGGGTGTGTTTAGAGGTGCAGGAGAAAACGAAACGTAGGCTTTATATGATGATTGGCAGTATAGCGCAGCCTGGATTCGTACGCTTGCCATTTGCTTTTGTCCTTCTCCACAATATCCCTCCTTATCGTTTGCTATAAAGAGAAATGTCCACCTGACCAGTTAAGCACATTCTGAACTGCATATATATGGATGTAAAGCCAAATTGCTCGTCAAATAAGGCAATACTATGTTAGAAGTAGTAAATAAATAATAATTGAATAGATAACTAAGTAATTTTTTACATCTTCAGCCCATTCGTCATCGGATCTGGTAATGGCTTGAAATTACAAAGCTGGCCAGGAAACTAAGGGACTGGGCATCCAGCACAAATGGGCTAATGGTTCTGATCCTAGGATAGCTAATGTTGTTGTACCTTTCATTATATTACAATTGTAATAAGGTTCTGAGCTGATTAAGTAGTGTGTAGCTGCATTGCAGGTTGTGCTTCTGATAAATACCCCGTGTTAAGAGATCGTTGACACAGTGGGTTTGCTCGGACAGGTGCTGGACCTGATCTCCAGCGACAACCTGAATGTGCCATCTGAAGAGGAGGTGTACCGCGCTGTGCTGAGCTGGGTAAAGCAGGACCGCGATGGCCGGGGGAAGCATGTGCCCAGGGGGGGGGCCGGGGGGGGCACATGCCGCCCCCCCCCCCCCCCCCCCCACTATGTGGTGCCACCTAACCGCTCACTCAGCTAAACTAATTACTCTTCTGATTCACTATATATAACCAATATATATAGCAAATATATATAGCCACTATATATATTGCATCGATGTTGAGTTTTAACCCTGTACAGTCTAAACATTATAGTCTATGAAGAATAAGGTCTCATATTACATACATAAATATTTATACACAGCAGTCAGAGCAGCAGCCCCCCCCCACCAGGCGAATAACGTGCCTTCTGACAGCGGCAAGGTCTGAGATCTGAGATGTATTATACAGTATTATATAATAGTATATTAGATTTAATACTACACAAGGCCATGCCCATACACAAGTTGAATTTAATTCAGGTGTCTTTAAAAAAATAACACAAATAATGGAAAAGACACGCAATGTTTTTGCATAAATGGTTTAATGCAGCACATTCATAAAAAGACCTTAAAATGACAGAGAAAACCATCTCGCCATAAAGTAGCAGGTGATGTCATGATTTCAAATTGGCACGTGAAAGGGGAAACATGGAACTGAATTTCCCATGACACTGGCGGCGAAACTTACAGTACCTGCGGTTATTAGCGAAGTATGTTACACTGTTTTTGTATTCTGTGAAACTGAATGATAAATCTACCAGTCAGATTTAATAATAAAATATAAACATGTCACGGGTCCTTTGAATAAAATATGAATAAAAGTCTGTGTTTGTTCCTCCTCAGTAATTAATAAATAGCTGTAACAATACAAGTTTCATATGAAATTGTGTGTGAGGTTTAACCCACGGGCTTTCTGCGTATCCCATGCTCACTTAGCGTGAAGGTCCCAGGTCCTGCTGTGCGGTATGAAAGTGGCCAGGAGCTTCAGAAGTCGCAGGACTTGTGGAGGGGGACATAGTTCCGAAAGCTTGGTGTGAAGGCGCCTCATGACCTGTCTGATGAGTCTCTCTGCCTCTTGCCACCCTGTGTGTCCTGCCCAGCTGATGAAGTGTGTAAGGCTGCCACTGCTGACCAGGGACTTCCTGATGAGCAGCGTGGACACAGAGCTGCTGGTGCGCCACCACTCCGAGTGCAAAGACCTGCTCATCGAGGCCCTTAAGTACCACCTGATGCCGGAGCAGCGAGGCGTTCTCAGTAACAGTCGCACCCGGCCTCGCCGCTGTGAGGGTGCCAGCCCCGTGCTGTTTGCCGTTGGTCAGTGACATCGCTATTCTCCTTGGGATTGGGTGAAGGATTGATTCCAGAGAGGTGCATGTTCATCCCTCCGAGTTGTACATCCCTATCTGCTTGTGAAAGCTACAGTATATAGTGTTTGATTTCTGTATTAGTGGGGGGAAAAATCATGATAAATAAATCGTGCTTTACAAAATCTTTACTGTTAATGAGTAATTAGTATCAATAGCCTCCTAGAGGATTCATAATGTATGCAGCGAAATATAACGCAGTAGGATAAAACGATGGAGCGAGTACACATGCTGTTCTGTGTATCTGACCCTTCTCTGATGCCATGCCGACACCTTTGTTAAGGTGGCGGAAGCCTGTTTGCTATCCATGGGGACTGCGAGGCGTACGACACTCGCACAGACCGCTGGCACATGGTGGCCTCCATGTCAACGAGGCGGGCCCGGGTGGGCGTGGCCGCCATCGGGAACAAGCTGTATGCAGTTGGGGGGTAAGCGAGTTACTCATGGAATAAATAAAATACGCAGGCAATTCCCTTTTTGATTTTGTTGCTCTTTTTGCTGTGAACAACTAAAATATGAGCCAGATTTGATTGATTGATTATACTGAAAAATGTCATTGATGCTTGAATATCCAGAGCGTGCCCACCAAACAAGCCAAAATTTGTGTGTTTTCCCTTCAGTTATGATGGTACCTCTGATTTGGCCACCGTGGAGTCATATGACCCTGTCACAAACTCCTGGCAGTCCGAGGTTTCCATGGGAACGCGCCGCAGTTGTTTGGGCGTGGCCGTCCTCCATGGCCTGCTCTATGCTGTTGGCGGGTATGATGGCGCCTCCTGTTTAAACAGGTAAGAGACCTCCCGCTCGTCGTGCTTACACGTGTATTCTGTGCTGCTATGCTGGATCTCTTCTGCTCTCTTCAGCGCGGAGAGGTTTGACCCCTTGACTGGCACGTGGACCTCTGTCGCTGCCATGAGCACCAGGAGACGATATGTCCGTGTGGCCATGCTGGGTCTGTGGCAGCCTTTCATTACCTAGTACACTCTTACACGTCTATAAAAAGTATTCACCCTTTTGGACTTTATGTTTTATTGTTTTGCAACATTGAATCAGAGTGGATTAGTGATTGATTGATCAACAGAAAATTATTCTTTACTTTTACACCCTGTAGATCATCATTGGTGTGTCACTGGTTTTTAGAAGTCGCATAATTAAGTGGAGATCACCTGTACAGTCAAGGTGTTTTTAGTGACTGTCGCATTAATACCTGCAAGACGGACTCCTGGTGAGTCAGTTTGCTGGCAAAAACTACACATTGAAGATGAAAGAGCATGCCAAAAACAAATCTTAATCAAAGTGATGGAAAAGTACCACACAGGGGATGGGTCCAAGGAAATTCCATAGTCACTGAATATCCCTTGGGGTACAGTCCACCATTAAAAATGGAAAGAATATGGCACAGCTGTTAATCTGCCTGGAGTAGACTGCCTTCAGAAACCGAGTGGCTGTACAAGAAGGGCACTAGCATGGAAGGTCACCATTGGCTACTGCCTCCAAGTACCGAGTCGTACCCAAGCTGTACCACCAGCGGTTTTCTGTGGTAAAGTATCCAACCCTTACCTGTGCTGACATAGCCCGGCTTACTAGCAGGGTATGTCACTGCCACTCACTGTTTTCTAAAAGGTATGTCAGAGAATGAAATCAGGTGGAACAAGGTTCTGTTGTCTTACGTGGCTGAACTTGGCCATCATACTAAGCATCATGTTTACCACGTGAAGTGCGACACATCACCAAAGATACTCCACCACTTGTATGGTGCCTGAGATGGAGGGCTAACACCACCTAACATAAGTCATGGAACTCAGACTAGCTCAGCTCGCTCTTTGCCGCAACAGACTGGTACAGCATCCACATTACTGCCAGCTCTGCACTGATCTGCTTGTCGATCTCTTATTCCTTCTTCCCTCACTCATGACCTCAAGATTCTTATGCTTGTTCGAGGCAGTAACTCGTTCCGACCTGCAGAGGGCATTCTACCCATTTCCGTTTAAGAACCATGACTCGGAGGTGCTGACCCTCATCCAGGCTGCCTTACACTCAGCTAGAAACCCACAGCACCCCCCAAGGGTCACAATCGTACACCTTTTCCAGATCCACAAAACACACGTACGCTGGTTCAGAAAATTCCCATGACCTGGTCCAGTGTTTTACAACCAGGACGGAATCCGGATTGCTACTAAAGGTTCCTCTACTAAATACTTGAAGGGGCAAATACTTATGCCACAGGTGTATATTTGTTTTTAATTAGGGCTGCAACATATCATATTCCAATATGTGAAATTTCCACGAATAACATTGCAATATTTTTAAACAAAAGATGGAGATGAAATTGCCCAAAACTATATTATTGTACAAGATATATCGTGCAAACCTGGTTTCAATATTAGTATGGACCAAATCAGCCTCAAACCCCCCGCCCCCCTAAATACACATGGAACTGTCATATTCGTGGTTATGTCCCTACTGTCCATACCCAAATCTGTGCCCTTGACTTATGCAATCAATTATTCTAATTTTTGCAATTCATTTAAACCACTTTTTGGAGATTTTTATTTTCTTTTTAAAAACATTGACATTAATAATCTTTTTCAGTGAATCAGTGTCAAAATGCTTGATGAAAATCACTATGATTCGATGTTAAAGGACAGTAAAACGTGGGGGTACTTTTTATAGGTACTGTAAATGAACCACTGTACCCATGTTTTCGCTCTTGCTTCATCGTAATTGTATTCGATGGATTCCGTTAATGATGGGGTATTACAACCTTTTGATTTTTATCTTTTGTCCCTATACTTCAGACGGCAATCTCTATGCAGTTGGTGGATATGATAGCTCTTCACATTTAGCAACGGTAGAAAAATATGACCCACAGGTAAGCTTCAGTAACGTTATCTTGTATAATGTTCTCTTGAACTGCGAAAATATTTCTACCTGTGAGGAGACTAAGTTTACCATTTTTATTGCATAAACTAACAAATGGGATAGCATAAGTTATTAGGCTTGTTGTTTGTGGTGTAGCTATTTTGTTAGAATAAAATGGAAATGAGGGCAAACGAGGGGTCAAAAACTGATTTTAACTCTAATCAGACCTGATTGTTGAAAAGCCTGCGATGTCACGCCTCCAGAACTCTACAGAGCTTGGCTTAATTACACTCTAAACTCTTCCTGCATTGACCAGAATGTCACTGGACAGGAAAAACAATAATTGATTATAGCACTTCTCCAATTGGTCCTTGCAGAGTAACATTTGGACATCTATAGCTAACATGCTAAGCCGAAGGAGCAGTGCTGGGGTCGCTGTTCTGGAGGGAATGCTCTACGTGGCTGGGGGCAACGATGGAACCAGCTGTCTCAATTCAGTCGAGAGGTACAACCCGAAAACCAACACCTGGGAAGGGGTGGCTCCCATGAACATCCGCAGGTAAGGCTGGGCAGCTGCTGTAAGTGACACAGGAAATGCAGGCACTGTAGGACTTGTGTGAAACCTATTGATATTTTAGTGCATGTAGTTTCTGACAATATACAATATATACAATCGACCCTTCTACATCGCAACTTTCCCCATCGCGGTTTCGATATCATGTGGGGTTGGCATGAGAAATTGATCGGGAATTTTTTTGGGAGTTTTTCAAACTCTTCAAATGAAACATGAAAGCCATCAGATGACACACAAAACTCATAAATGCATAAAGTATACAGTGCTGCATTAAAGTTTGTGAAACATTTAAAATTGCTATATTTTTATATGAAAGTGACCTAAAACACCGTCAGATTTTCAAACAAGTCCTAAAAGTATATGAAGAAAACATAGTTAAACAAAGGAAACCAAAATTATTATATTTGGTCATGTATTTATTGAAAAGAAGACTCAATAACACATCTGTGTGTGGCCAAAGTAAGTTGGATTATCATATAATTTGAAGGTGAAATCAGAGTCTGGTGTTTTAAGGAAACGGTATGACAGTCAGGTGTGAGTGAGAGACCCTGTTTTATTTAATGAACAGGAATCCAGCAAAGCCTGATCGTACATACAACACATTTGTGCATATGTATCATGGCTCAAACAAAGGAGGTGCCTGAGGACCTCAGAAAAGTTATTGATACCCATGAAGCTGGAATAGGTTACAAGACCATCTGTAAAGGGTTTGGACTCCACCAATCAACAGTCAGACAGATTGTGTACAAATGGAGGCAATTCAAGACCGTGGTTATCCTACCCAGAAGTGGTTGACCATCAAAGATAACTCCAACTGCAGGCCTTTAATAGTCTAAAAGGCCTGCAGTTGGCCTCAGGGTAACTTCTAAGCAACTGAAAAACTGTCTCACATTGGCGAATGTGGATCTGTGTATAGGCTACTGGACACCGGAATTTCCTTCTGGATAAATAAAGTATTTCTATCTATCTATCTATCTATCTATCTTCATGAGTTCACCATCAGGAGAACACTGAACAGCAATGGTGTGTATGGCAGGGTAGCAAGGAGAAAGCCACTGCTCTTCCCCAAAAATATTGCTGACCGTCTACAGTTTGCTAAAGATCATGTGGACAAACCAGAAGGATACTGGTAGAAGTTTTGTGGACAGATAAAGCGAAAAAATACAACTTTTTGGTTTAAGCGAGGATGAGGAGCGTTACATTTGGAGGAGGAAAAACAGCATAAGAACCTTATCCTATCTGTGAAATATGGTGGTGGGAGTGTTCTGGTTTGGGCCTGTTTTACTGCTTCTGGGGGTGGATGGCTTGCCATCATTGATGGAACAATGAATTTTGAACCATACCAGTTCATGTAAGGAAACCCACCAACATCCAAGAGTTGAAGCTGTACTGTATGGAGGAATGGGCTAAAAAAATTCCTACAAATCGACGTGCAGGACTGATCAACAGTTACTGCAAAAGTTTAGTTGCAGTTACTGCTGCACAAGGGGGTCACACCAAATATTGATAACATAATTCACTTAATTTTGCCACACGCAGTTATTGGATCATTTTTTCAATAAATACAAAATATAATTATAAGAAAATATAATAATTTTATGCAATGCATTGCAATTTTATTTATATAGCGCATTATCACAGCATTACATTGTCTCAATGCGCTTTACATTTCTGCCACATAAAGACCCCCCAGTGAGTAAGCCAGAGGCGACGGTGGCAAGGAAAAAAACCTTGAGAGGAACCATTTGTTCAACTAGGTTTTCTTCATCTACTTTCTTCATGTACTCTCAGATGATGTTCTAGGTCACTTTCATATAAAAATATGGAACATTTTGAATGGTTCACAAGCTGCATGCACTGAACTGGTTTGCCGGATGCCGAGCGTGTCTATGGCAGCCTCTCATGTGTCTTTTCAATTTGCTTCACTCGCCAAGGGGACCAAAAATCGTACGTGATTTTTTCCCGGTCATGGTGGGCACGCACCCCTAACCCCCGGCATGTGGGTAGACCTTATAATCTAGATAATATTATATTATTATTCCATTATATTGTTAATATTATATGGAAGCGAACCCTCTAATAACATGGAATCCTGGAGTCTGTCCTTCTGGCTCATTCCCGTCACTGACCCCACAGGAGCACTCATGATCTGGTGGCGATGGACGGCTGGCTCTATGCAGTGGGTGGCAATGACGGCAGCTCCAGCCTCAACTCCATTGAGAAATATAATCCGCGCAGCAACAAGTGGGTGGCGGCCTCCTGCATGTTCACCCGCCGGAGCAGCGTGGGCGTGGCTGTACTGGAGTTGCTCAACTTCCCCCCGCCCTCGTCACCCACCCTCTCCGTCTCCTCCACCAGCCTTTGACAAAGACTGTGGCCCCAACAGGCCTCCGTCCAGCCTTGCTGCTGGTCCAAGCGTCGAAACTGCTCTGTGTAGCCAGCAGGGGGCAGCAGGGAGCGCGGAAACGGAGGCGTGGGGGGGAGGGGGAAGAGGAGATCGACAGAAGAGTGAGGAGTTGGCAGGTACTGCGTGGGTTTGCAGTGTTAGGTCTTTGAGAACCCTGTTCTTACATAAATGCTGGCTCCTTTCGAAGGATACATTAGCATTCCTGACAGGAAGAGGGTCAGAAGGGACATGTTTCCCAGGACAGACTGCGATGTCACTGTCCTGAGCATCAAGAGCCAGTACTGTTCCTTGATTTTTGCAGTTGGTTTGTGTCACATCATTACATGTACTGTAGGTTGATTTGGTTGCAATTAAAAATCTTAAATCTTTAAAGAATATCTTAGCTTACCGCCCAACTTGAGGAATGTTGCTATTGACTCGTATCTGCCATGCATGTCTAGTAAATATTTGGTCCTAATAGCAGGCTGTTAAGCTGCAATGCTGCTTTGTCACAGTAGGTGGCAGTAATGGTTAGTTGTGTTATACACTACAGGGAGGAGGACTAAGTGGATGCTGCAATGAAATGATTTTTAGGAGGGACAGAAAATTCTTAAAAACATGAGGCAAGAAATATGCCACCAAGTAATGCACCACAAATCAAGGAAAGCCATGATAATTACTGAAACGTATAACGGTTACAATTTGTTTACCAAAAACTTATCAATTCAAATGTACTTTATTATTAATGATATGATTTATAACATGTTTGTGTTTATTGTTGTTATTTTATACATTTTGCTTATTGTTGTATTGTACAAAGGATGGAGAATGAGTATATGATGGAAATAACAAAAATGCCATATTTTAAGAGATGTATGTATTTATGTATGAACAGCGAGAGCTCTGTTATTTCACTATGAAAAACTCCTCCATTCGTGGTGTCTGATAGGTTGTTTAAAAGTGAATGAACAAAAGCAACGCATGGTGCAGGACCTGGAATATGTGAGTTGTTTATATTCCGATAATCATTTGGAAACGGAAATGACTCAGTATTATTTATTCAGATGAATATTTGAACCATACCGCCTAAAATCAGTTAAATTTTAAATAGAGAGAAGAAAAATTCAATACTGTTGGCAGGCATCTGTGGCCATGTGCATGCTTCTGAAGGTGGGTGAAGACCTGTCTAATGTTAACTGATTTTCATCAGCTGTTAACTTAGCATAAAAATCCCTTTGGAAATGAATGGAGCGTTCGATTAGCTTTGTATTGGAGCAAGATTATACAGCAGCAAAACTTTGGAAATTTCAAAGAGTCATGTAGTGGAAAATGCTTGGAGGAAGGTGAAATGCACAGGCAATGCATTAGCATCTGCACTCTGTATAAATCACTTTAGTTATTTGGTTGAACTGTAGTGTAATATCATATGACTGCAAACTTCTAAGAAGTTACATTTTCCTTTTTTTAAGGATTTTGCTTAAGAGATACAGCCTGTTTCGGGAGAGGTGGAAAGCGTGATTGTCTGTTTTATGTTGAATTCTTTATCACAGGTTGGTGCACTTTGTCATCTGTTCTTATGGTCAGAAAGGCCGTGGGTCATGCGGTGTTTGGCATTGTTTTTTGGCAAATATTGTAAATATCAAATCTAAATATAAGTATCAGATGAGACATTGGCTTGATGTTAATGTAAATGTATCTTATCACGTCTAACTTATTCCATTACAGTGTGTTTATTTATATGTAATTTATGTCAGCCGTATTTATGTGGAAACTGAATTTTGCACTAGGTTTAAAACAGCAATACACTCCTGTAAAGAAAAAAAAAATAAAGATGTTTTCCAAGGAGGGTTACATGACATTTGGTATCTATCTGATTTTCCACACATTTTATCTTTATATATATATATATATATATATATACTGTATATATATATATATGTATATATATATATATATATATATATTCTTAATTATTGTTACACATTTGCATAGCAGAAATTTTACCTGGACCTATGCAGGGTTCCTTAATTCTGCATGTGTAGTTATAGTTATACTTTCCAGTCCTAGAATTTAAATGTATACATTTAATTGTTTTTATTTATTTTGTTTTTTTATTCTTTAATCAGTTGAATGAAAGCCAAAGTAAAGGTCAAAACAGTTTCACCTGACGGACCAAAATGGAGGCTTATGAAATGTTTAAATGAATGTTAGGTTGTTTGCTTGTTGCTGGAATTTTGATTTTCTCAGCACTAACGTGGCTGTAATGAAGCTCTCGTGCCTGTACTGTTACAGATTCATCTGGCCACGTGACTGACCTGGCGTATGCTTCTGCATGATCTGTAACAACAGCTGAGCACTCTCACCTTACCCTCAGGAACCTCGGTAATATGGTACCATGCAAATAAATCCATTTTGGTCTGTTCAGTTCTTTTCGGATTATAACAAAAATTCTATATGTTTGCTTTTGCTGAATTAAATCAGCTCATCACAGAAGTCCCTTCTTCGATTTGCGTCATTTTAAATTACTTGAAAATGGAAAAATACACCCTAAACACATTCCTTGGCCAGTTAAGGTCAATAACCAGCGGTCTTTGAGTATTCACTACCCAAAGACATTTGGTGGCGATATCTGAATATGAATTTAAAAATGCCACAATGAGCCTACTAGGCTATTGGGGATGGTTTTACTAAATACAAATATTCTCAGTTTTAAAAAAGAAGCTATATTTATTATGGTAAACTACCAAGCTCCCCTATTTTTAAGGATATAAATCTATATGTATGCTTGATTTGATGAATAAGATAAGTAGTCAGGCCATAATTTCACTACAGGGATCAATAAAGTATCTCAATATAATATAAGCATTTTTTGGCTTTCTAACAATCCATCCCATCATTTCCAGGTATGAATGTGCATCAGTATTTCAGTGTTATAATGTTGTTTCAACATTTTGACCCTAGTGACCACCATGTGCTTAGAAAGTAGTAAATCATGAGGATTGGAGTGGCTCCCCATAAATCTTGACAGCGACAATGAAACACCAGGATGCAACAATCTGAAATACAACAAAAAAAATCAAGAGGGACAGTCTGAGAAATTGTTACAGTCTATGGCAAAGACAGACGGTCTGCACTGGCAGCAAGGAGCACTGGCTGCGAGTCCCGGCTCTTAGACAGGGATAGACAGACTTAACAGGATGGTTGCTAAATACTGAAAGTATAGCCTAAAAATGACCGGAGCTGAATCATCATCTCTGTGTCCCAGTATGTTGTGATCTTCATGAAGCTGGGATTTATGGTTGGGCTGCTATTCTGAAGGAACTATATGTGACCCAATGTGCTGGGAAATCCCAGGTATACGCAAAGTTGTTTCACAGAGTAAGAACAAAGTTTCTAAAAAACCTGTCACTTCCTTCCAGCAAGAGCTGCGAGCTCTGAGCTTACTGTGAGTCACTTCCAGTCAGCTCTGAAACAGCTGGACATTACCAGGGTCTGTGAGTCTACTTTTCCATTGGCATAGAGGCTAGTCAAGTACAGTGACTCCCCCTAACATGAACCAACCGAAACTTCCGAAAGCATGTGTACACCTATATTACAGAAGAAGCTTCCTTTACACCCTTGTGCACGTGGATCGAAATAGCTGACTACAGTGACTTTCCAGCTGCTACTCTGTAACCTCTGAAAACTAAACATCATACTTCCCACAAAATGGTGTTTAAAGTTGAAGAAAAAACTCCTACAAATATCTGAAAACTCACACCTTATAAATAAACACAATAGAAGCATACTAGAGAGAGAAGGTTGTTTATCAGCCTAGGGTTCAGAAGTTCTCCTGGTGTTATAAAGCTAGGGTAAGGTTGCCTGAACTCTGCTTAGGTCAATATTTGCATTCCAGCTCCAAAAAAGAGTTTCCTCTTAGTTCAAAAGAAATTTTTGAATGTCTTTTACCAAAGTTTGAGCCAGTTGCTGTCATGTTCGTCCACCAGGCTTTACTTAGAAGACAGCTCATGCAGGCCACACCCCTTCTTCCCAGAGCCCACCTCCCTTCCAGGACCTGCCCCCTCTATGAAGTGAGCTCTTGCCCTCTCTGCTTAAACAGCTTGTACACAACGCCCTCAAGACAGGACGTGCTACACCTTACCGGCAGCGTACTGCTACTTGGATTTCCAGCAGAACTTCCTAGAAGACAGCAGCCTTATTTCAGAGGGACTCCGGCCACGGAAACATGGGGAGCAGTCTGTCGTGCGTCCCTCACCACAACTTCCAGTTTTCAAGCAAGAACTTCATTCGTAGGAACAGGTAGGATTTGTCCCTTTCAGCCTCCGTTAAGTCATTTGGATGCAGAGTGGGGTTAGGGTTAGGGTTAGGGCTTCGCTTAGATATACCTCAGCTAGAAATGTTATTTCAGCCTATGTGACATACAACTGTTCTGGAATTCTTGGTATTCAGTGGGCAGAACCAAGCCTAGTCGGCAGGCAGCCAGGGTGCTTTAGCTCTTCTGCTGATTGTTGCCATGCTGCATTTTGCAGCACCAGTTTGGTTTCTGAAAGACCTGATCTTGATGCGGCATTCAGATCCCGGGCTGCCATCCCCCCCACAGTCATCATAGCCCTGGTTTCCTCTCATGATGCCTTTTTTACCTAAATGACTTGCGTATTCGTACATCTGAAAGGTGTCTTATGTTAATACTGATCCTCACTTTAATGTTAAATTTAGCGAAAGAGTTTTGATTTATACTAAAAGGCCATATTTTTCTCACCACATGCAACTTGTGTATGATTGAATTGTTCAGGGTGCTTTCACCAAATTCAGAGATGAGTGTTTTTCTGTGACTGTCAGCACGAATCCCTCTCATTGTCTTATCTTAACGGCTTTCAAATTGCACATTCCCGGACACAAAGACACAAGGGTATTGCAACTGACGGGACTAATTTCCTTTGTCATGGACGCAGAAGATGAGGCAAGAAGACATTTATTTAAATGTCTGGTTTGAGATGAGGAACAAAGGGTGGGATTAAATGAGTGAACTTGGGCATTCCGTCTTGTAATATTATCTCTTACTACACTGGATCTGAGTCCTTTGCATGCACTATATCAAATGGCAAAGAATGCATGCATAACTGAGGACAGTTACCGCTACCGTTAATTGTAAGTTGTAAATGTAGCACACTGCAAAAAATGTTGACCAAGGAAACTAACATCAAATAAAGTACCGAATCATAAGAAAACTAAGAAAAGTAGACAATTATCATCAGTTTGTCTTCAGTTTGCCACCAAAACATTACGTAAGTGTATCCTGGATTGGTGTAAACCCTACATTAACTTTTGCTGCCCCTTTCCTTGGAGAAAAGCAGTCGGCTGTTTCGTAAGAAAAACCGGGAGGAGGGCCAGGTGAAGTCCAACAGCATCATCAACATCCTGTGCACTGTCACTCCAAGGAAGGTGAGGGCCAGGCGTCAAGCCGAAACCTCCAAACCAGGAAATTACAAAATTTATTAAGATGACAGCCGCTGAAGAATTTTCTACAAATGTCCCATGTTCAGGAGATGTCGCCTAAGGATCTTGAAACGATTGAGAACATCAAATGGGACCCCCCCTTCGCCTACGACCCGTCGGCTGGCTGGAAGAAGAGCAGCATCAACGTCAAGAACTATGGAAGGATGATCCACAGTTCCAAAGTGCAGTTTCGCTTCCTGCATTGCCAGGTCAGCATCGCAAGTACATTCATGTCTAAATGCAATCACCTGTACTTCAGCCAATACACATGCTCAGTGCATTTCTCAGCCTTTGGCTTAGTCGAGTTTTGGACCTCACTGACAAAGGGGTGTGATTTAACGGCTTATAGGGCAGAACGGCGATGTGCGTCTATGTAATGGCAGGCACCCTTTATGCATTTACAGCATTTTATTTGGACAAAACAACATCTTCATACAGGATTGAGGCCTTTGGCGTTTGCTGCAGACTTCCATTTACTAAAGATCGCTTCAAACAGGAATGTTACGTAAAACGATCAACTCTTCCAGCGCAAGGTTTAGATGAGGGTGTTAAAAATTTTTTTTGCAACCGTGTGAAACAAACCAGTTATGTCAAGGCGATTAACCGAAAGCACAAGGAATCAGCGCATCTGCCTGAACACGCCGCGCGGCGGGGATTGCAACACGTCTTTGTTAGGTTTACAATGTCCCACTTGTACGTAGGAGGTGAAGGCAGGGAAGAGGGCAGGTGCTGCCTGGAACAGCTCAGGGGTAGAGCAGATGCTGCTCCTGTAACTGCGGTGGGAACGACGCCTTCTCTGCGTCACACCAAAACCTTGGTTGTCTTGCCTTGTCTTTTCCAAAGGTGCTAAATTCAAGGTGTGGTTACGTTCATTTCCTTAGACCAAAACTTCACCTCCCTATCGTGGCTTTGAAAACACCCCAATACCGCATTGTTTCTTCAAAATTAATTTTTTTAAAGCTAAATGACATGAAATTACGATATTGAAAAGTTCTAATTTCTATAAACGTCATAATTCCTCATAAGCATATGTATATTTCTTGTGTATAGAATATATGTGTACTTTAGCTTAGTAGAGAGTTTGCCGTTACAAGGTGCCCAGACTCGCTTATGCCAAGTAGTTTGCAATAAGAGATATTTCAAAATCTCCTCCCCTGCTCCCTCTCTCCTACAGGACATACATGACTGCTTCTTGGACTTATTCCAGACACACCTTCACTTTGTCTCCAACACCACCACGGGGCTAACCTACCAGGTGAGGGTTCATCCGGAAAAAAATGCCTCTTATCAGCCCATGAAATGGCTACTCAGAGCCAAAGCCCATTTTTTTTTTTTTTTACAATAGGTCAACATTCCTGTATCGTGTTCCTCCTGGAAGAGGCATGAAACAGCCATTTTTTTCTAATTTCTTAACCAAAGTAAGGCCCAGAAACCATGGGGAACCAGACAAGGAACACTTTGCACATACATTACGGGGAACGCAGCATACACACGTACTGCGAACAATTCTTAGACACATTGCTACCCATCAAACCACCATACTGCTTCAAGAGACAGCTGCATGTATTTTTTTAATGAAGCAGGACTTTTTTTTTTTTTTTAAATATGCACAGCTAAGTTTTGCTTACATTTTAGAACTGGTGAGATGGCTAATCCCTCTAACCTGTGACCAGAGTAACAGTAACGGCACCAGGACATCCATGGGTCTCCATAGGGCTCTAATGCCTACAGTGTGCTGGGGCTTTTGACAGTATTTTTACTGCACCTCTCATGCCATAAAGAGGATTTCGGTGTGCTGTGTTTTTATAAATTATTGACTTTAATTACATTGTTTTCTTTCATATAGTTCTACTTCTGATATTTTTTAGCTACCCCTACTTCTTACTATGCATCCAAAGTCATATTTGAACAAGCCAAGTAAATATTTGACTGGCAGACATGGCCATATTATGGCGCCTGATATTATACACTTTATAGCTGGTTATTTAGAGCAGGTCAAGTTTAGCTCAAAGATACACCTGTGATTATGTACTTAATATCTGTTCACTGTCCCAGGTCCTTAACCAGTGTACCACCTGAAGCCGTGTATTGCATTAACAGTATCAAATTTCAAATGAAAAACTAGGAACCCTCATCTCTGATTGCTTGTCTTCTGCAGGGAACACTACCGCTTGGAGACCTTGTAGTTTGCAAACTGCAGCCCAATGGTAGTGACAGAAACCGCTTTGCTTTTGAAATCAGTGGTAAGTGGCCCATACTTTTAGAGCAACATCGTCTCACTTTCTGTCCATCTGTGACGGGATCGTATTACATCACATTTCTTATGACGGGGATAGACTGTTTCAACTTGCAGATGGTTCAAACGGATTCCGTCCGTTAGCTTGTATGATGTGGCTGTAAGGATCAGCAAAATGAGTAACATAGTAACCATGAAACACAAGTAAACACACATTGCTGTTGAGAATTGCTGTTCATCTGAGCTTCACATTTCATTTTGATAGAACACTACAAGTCAGCCCAGTTTGCAACATATTGTCCAAGTAAATGACACTTTAGCAGATAACACAAAACTGGTGCTTTATTATTATTATTATTATTATTAATAATCATCATCATCTTTAATGCTTTAATGCACCATCATCTTGATGCATATTGCTTTGGCTAAATGCTTGCTCTTCTTCGGCCCTTTGGCAGGTGTTGGCTTGAATCCTATTGTTGTGTATTGCTCTGGTCAAGAAGAGTTAGATACCTGGTTGGGCTACCTGAAAGGGCAGGTCGAGGGGAATGGAGGCACTGTGATTATAGAAGAAGTCAAAACATACACAAGAGTCAAGGTTTGTCTTCATGTTGCCCTGAGAAGTTAAACTATATATATATATATTTATTGGCTGAAAGGTTTAATAAAAACTGCTGAAATGTGGCAGCAAATTAGGCCTGAAAGATGCTTCACTGATACAATGTTTAACTAGCTATCCTGTTTCATTATACTCTTCAGGGTAATAAATAAAATACAGTTATTGCGACAGAGAAAATGAGGCCTTGAAACCCTGAATGCCTTAGATCAGTGTTTCTCAATCCAGTCCTCAGGGACTCCCAGGGAACTGCGAGAGTGCAAAAATGTGGACCGTCTGGGGGTCCCTGCAGGCCGCTGAGAGAAACACTGCCTTAGGGAATCGTGCAGCCTTGCCTGCTTGTTGGGTTAAACCAGCTGGTGTTCCAACTATCACATTATGTGCCAGCTAAGCAATGCAATGCATCTATCCAATTTTAAAATTGTTTATAGAGGTAAGCTAATACAGGACACGAATATGATGCTAACTTGCTTTTTGCCAACTACCAGAACCCAGAGAGTATCATGAAATCCAGGGAGGAGCTGAGGAATTCAGTGAAGAACGAGCCCATTTATGAATGGGAGGGCTCACAGAGGGAGTCTCTGGGTCCTATTACCTATGTGACCAAAGTGAAACTCCAGCACCTGCCTTGTGAAGTAAGGACCTGCCATTCTGAGGAATGTTTCTCTGGTATCACTTATGTCGGTAAATGCATTAAAACATGCAGCTTTTAGTGAAGGAATACCACAGGTTCACGTGTGATTTAATGTAAATAATATTTAATACATTTGAATTGTAAATATGTCAGGGATTTTATAAACTGATTTTTTTATTAGATACATACAAGTCCAGCACCACTGGACTCCGCCCTCGCTAACAAAATGAGCCAATGCACACTGATCCATTATGACACGAGAGAAATCAGAAGCACATTACAGCTCAGACATACATACTCCCCCTGTTGCGCCACTGAGACCTGACATCACTTCCCTTGAAGGGATGACTGTAGTACCAGTAGGTACAAGGATAATAATCTCTTTCTCATAGATTTCTCCTAGTTGCATAATCACAGCAAAGTTTAACTTCCTGTACAGTCACTTCATAATACACAGCGTCAGTGGTATTTGAGTTATACAGATCTTTTGGATTAGATAGCGACCATGTGCTCAAAATGTTTTGGTAGATTTTTAAAAGAGCTCTGTGTGACTCTTCTGGTGGGTCACCTGGATGTAACCACGGTGATACATGGCTGCAGAATAGGAGACAATTGACATAAGTTTGTTGGCCGTTTAATGCCCAGGTTTGTGCTTTGCTCTGCCCCAGGAGCAGTATGACCGGCTGCTGGTCATGTACCCTTCAACCATCATCATCCTCTCCGAGGAAAATGATGGCCTCTTCTACAAGGTCAGTAAGCAAAGTCAAATCACTGAAACTGTGTTTGCGTGTGTGTGGTCGTGTTTATATTACATTGTGGGGACCCAATGTCCCCACAGTGTGATAAAAATCTGTTATTTTTTTGGTCCCCATTAGAATAACCTCAATTTTATAAAAAACTGTGCCTGCAATCAAAAAATGAAAAATGCCAACTATTTTGTTTGGTTACTTATGGTTAAGGTTAGGGCTGGGTAGGGGTTAAGGGTGCCATAGTTGGGATCAGGGTTATGCCCATAGGAATGAATGGAGTGTCCCCATAGGAATACATGGTATGTGTGTGCATGTGTGTGTGGGTTCGCACAGATCACATTTGGGAACCAAAATGTCCCCAGAGTGTGGTAAAACCTAAAACTTCCTTGCTTTTGGGGACAGTTTTTCAGGTCCCAATTTGGATAACCTCAATTTTATAAAAATCTATGAATGCAATAAAAAACAAAAAATGCCAAAAGTCTTGGATTTTGTTTGGTCACTTAGGATTAAGGTTAGGGCTGGGTAGGGGCTAAGGGTGTGCTGACTGGGATTAGGGTTCTTCCCATAGAAATAAATGGAAGGTCCTCATTTAGACAGGTACGCGATTCTGTGTGTGTGTGTAATGGAGATATATTATTTTCCAAAGTTGAATAATTCTGTGAGCACTGTTTATTCTTAAGCGTTTTTATACTGTATTGTGTTATATCCTCTAAAGAATCACAAGTAAACTGTGATGCTACATAAAATTAAAGTATATGGTGAAATTAACACTTTGAATCCCAGCAACCATTCTGAGCATCTCAAGTGAGGAGATGTTCCGTAATACTATCACATGTACAAAAATTTCTATTTTTACAGGGAAAACTTCCACTTAACAGTATCAATGTAACTACACCTTGCCAAGAAGTTAAGCCAAACACATTTATGATTGAAGGTAATTAGATTTTTGAACTATAACGGCTTGTTCATAAAGGTGTTTAAGTAATTGTGTTATTATTACAAATGTAATAAGGCAAACATTTTATGAATATGTAAATGTCATTCAATATATATCAAACACAAATATATCAGGTTCTGCATAGAAAGATAACTGCTAAATACACAATTATGATTTGCTTGCAGGAAGACTGATTAACCCTATCATTGTGACCTGTGTGGATGGGAATGAATTCTCAAACTGGATCAGTCATTTCAAAATCATGCAAGTCCCAGTGTTACTTCCGCCACCACCAGTGTATGATATCATTTATACTCCAACCCAATCGAAGGTAAATGCAAACACACTGGAATCAGAGGGGAGGCCTTCATATAGCCTCCGTAGTAAGATGGAAATCAGTGAAATGAGAAAGACGTTGCCTGTTCCCTAGGAATTCGAGTTTGACAGCCAGAGTCTTCGCAGCCATCGAGAGCAGAAACATTCCCTGCAATTGCATGAACCCTCACTGCACGACTATGTAGATAACCTGACATCACCTGGATACAGCACCCCACTCTGTGTGAGTAAAGTATTTCAACGAGTAGGTGAAAATGTACTGTGATACTATATTGTGGAGTATGCATGACTATGAAAGTATGCCTAACTGTCATTTATTTTATTTGCTCTAAATTCGCACATTATTTTATTCGGACATAAAAATCATGCTGTTGACATTTTCAGTTATGAATGTTGATATTTTGATTTTGTTTAAATGTCCAGTCACTGAGGGCTACTCCTCACATTTAGCTACATGTCATATTGACACTGCTTGATCCTGTCTCAATGCAGTTCACCTCTAATCAGCGCAGCTCAGGGGACCCGCATGTGCAGTCATATCCAAACGGGAGGGCCAGCAGTATATCGTCCCAGGTCAGGCCTTTCATGGAATGCCACCACCGGTCATCACTACGTGGTACCTCAGCCCATTATGGCCCCAATACCACCAGCGACACTCCACTGTCCCCCGTTTACAACACCCCATATGGACCTGTGGAACACGGCGCCTCCTACAGGCAGGAGCAGGAGTTTCCACTTATTAAGGTACTGAGCAGTTTCTCATTCTTAGATGAATGGAGGCTGCCTCACAATCGAAATACCTTCGCATCTATTTGACAATGTGTAAACCTGAAATTATAGCCGTGACCTTTTTCTTTCTTTTTTCTTCTGTAAAATACTGAATTTTATGCCAGTGACAATGCAAATTGCATTTTCCGTTTAGTCCAACAGCTGGAGTGTGCCCTGGACGAGTACGACGCAACAGCTATCTGTGCCCCAGAGGAATTCTGATGTATGCATGTCCCGGAAGAATCTCTCCACCCTCTATGATGACCCCTGGACTCCTGGGATACACCTACCAGAGGACAATTATGTGAAACCAGTGGTAAGCAACATGGTCCCTCTGCTTCACCTTAGCCGCGAATGTAACCTTATCATATTATAAAAACAGGAACCGCAACTTTAAGAGGTAATGTTCTACCTCAGATCTATTTTAGGACCTAAAATTAGATTCAGACACTGTTTTCCAATTCTTTCAATCTGCTTTTAATTATCTATCTATGTATCTATCTATCTATGTATCTATCTATCGATCTATTGATCTATCTATCGATCTATTGATCTAT
>JAODKM010000118.1:17060134-17087998 GCA_026780845.1 Petrocephalus sullivani
TTTAATGGCCAATTCAACAAAAACAACTGAAACCTTTTAAATATGCCAAGTGTTCTAATAATTTTGGCCACCACTGTGTGTTTCTATGGTACTTTCTGAACCAAAAAACATTAACTGGTGGTAGCTGTTGCAAACAAAGACAAAGTTGTATAAGACATACAAATATTATATTATTATTATTATTATTATTATTATTATGTTTTTATCAAGATTAATATGAGAGAGGTTAAAGTATATTTAAGTATGGAGTTCTACAAATGATAGTGAATATGTGCTTTTAATTAAATTTTAATTGATTTAAATTTAATTTTCGCTACATCAGCTTATATCAATGTTCTCACTGTAACAATTAAATAAGAGCTGCATAAAAATATCAGTCATGTGAGGATAGTCAAGAAAAACCTCTGCTTGAACAAAAAACTGTCAGAAATGTGTAAAAAAAATGAATTCTGCACAGATAATGACAGAAATTACATTTCAGGGCCAACCCAAAATACTGTTTTGCATCAGACTATCTAGGTCCAAAATCTGCCAAGCATGATAATGAGATTCTCTGGGCATCTAACTATGAAATCAAACGTCAGCATTCCAGAGGAGAACATTGCACCAAAATACGTTTTCCAGCAAGACAATACTGTGAAAAACTTCAGCAAATCTAATGATGAATGAATTGAAATGTAATACAGTGTGTGTATTGGGATTCCTGAATACTGCTCTTCAGAATTAAAAGCGAGCAGAAACGCCTTGGCGAGATGACTTCCATTCTGGGTGCATCGTGGATAATGAAAGATCAGGTTGAATTTAAGGAACCGTTTATTTCTGGATAAGGTGATTGGTGGGTTTCTGGGACAAATAACATTTGTTTATTTCATAATTAAATATTAACTGTGTAAGACATAAAATTTAATATGCAGGGTTCACATACTTTTAATGGCCCTTTATGATACTTAGCAATTGTTTCCTCAAAACCTTGTCTATGAATATGCATGCAAGTAACACGTGACAAAGCAATTCCATGCAAACACAAAATTATCAGCAGAGAATATCCAGGCACGCAGATCCTTACTTGGAACTGATAAAGCAGTGTTCTGGTTTCCATTCACTTCTTGCTCTGCAAGCCCCCTAAAGATATGTTTTTCCTTGTAGCAAATGTCTCCACCACAGTGCTGAACATCTTGTGAAATGGCTAGTCTTAAGGTTCTAAAAAGTGACTGCCTTCCACACACTGCTTCAATCCTCCCGAAAACTGGATAATTCCAGAGCCGAGCAAAGTTTCCGCATGTGAAACACATTTGTCTCAAAGACAGAGGGTGGCTCCAGAACAGGTTTCCTCTCCAGTCCCTATCCGTACAAAAGTGTTCATATAAATCTGGCATAACTGCTGTGTCCGACAGGTGACTGATTCTGCTGTCAGAGCATGTAGCTACTCGAACTGGGGTGTCATCTTCCTCATCTTCCATCCGAGTGAGTGGATCATCAGGGAGCAAACAGCCATATACCTCTGGAAGCTGCAGGCTTTGTCTTATTGATAGTGAACTGGAAAAAATAGACACCGACTCATTTTTTTGCACTGGAGAAGAACAGAAGTTTCCAGGTTCCGACTCAAAGAAAAAATATTCATACATTTCTGGTGCTGAAAGATGGATTGAATTTCCATCACCAACATTGCTCATTTGACATGCTGTCTTAGGGTTTTGAGACCTGTTTTGATTGCATCCATACTTACTGTACATACATCTGAACAGTGGAACTGAGGAGAAGGCTCCTCAGTACAGGATACTGCCCCCTTTTCTGACTGTTCTTCACTTCCTGCACTGAGGTGTAATTCCTTGTTCCACACATCATCTCTTCTACTGGAATTATCAGATGACCTACCGTTCTTTGTACCTTGAGGCTCAGGACTGTAACTTGTGCTAAAATTTAGAGTGTGTAAGCCCTCTTCTTCAAAACCTGAAGATATGGAAACCTCAGCTGTAGAGCAGTCAGGGTTAGATTCATCCAAATTAGTAAAGTAGCCTGCATCATCAGAAGTGTCCACAACGACACTGTCTTGCATATGAGGAACTGTCGTTGGGGAGTAAGTGTGGCCAACTAGTTTCAGCTGTAAAATATCACTAATGGTTAATTTTTCCATTTCATCCCAAAAGGACGAAATGGCATAGACTGGATGTTCGGGATCTAAAGTCAGTGGCTCTTGGGATGGAGTGGCCTCAGTTTTTCCACTCCAGTTAGTTCTGTACATATCAGTCGGCTTCAGATCTGTAACAATCTGAAGGTCTTGCGCCTCAGATTCAGCTGGGCCAAGCGATCGTAACCCAGTAGAATCTGTGAATTTTTTCGAACTTAAAATGTCTATAGTTCGGTCTTGTTTTGGATTGTTCCCTTCATTTCTCTCAAACTCATCTATATTATAAACTCTGGGTGCTACACATAAACCGCTACAGTCCTCCTTATCTGAAATTTCATTGTGATCTTGCAAGTCATGTATGCCCACTACCACCGCTGAGTAAGACTCTTGTACGGTGTATTGTACAGCTGTCACTTGTAGTAAAGCACTATCCAAACATGCCTCTCTAATGTCGACATGCCTATTTTTGTCGACTGTTGTTGGGGGCAAAGTATTTTCAGCAGGGGTGAGAGCCGAGTTAAAATGGGGTGCTGTACTGCGTAGTAGTGTGTCCTCTTTTTGAGGAGCATGTCTGTAGCTTGGTTTCAATACACCATCAACATCTTCCTTAGCTAAATGGTTGTCGTCACACTCTTTAAAGCTCATAGCGGTATCTGTTTTTTTATGTTCGTATTTTTCATATTCATCATTAGAGTCAAGAGCAAGTAACTGAAGTTCTGTCTTCCCTGTTGAATGAGATAACATCATTCCTTGCTGGATATTATGGACTGGAATACCTTCCTGTTTGCACCTCGCATATGCCGAAGTTTTTCCAGGCGAAGGCTGAGATATATTTAGACTATTGTCTGGTTCCTTCAGTTCAGTTCTGATGTCTGATAAACTAGAATCTGTTGATTCTCGGCCACAGGATTGTTTGTGCTGAACGGTATTTGTTTTTTTATTGGTTGTGCAATGTTTTGCAAGTTTTTCTAACATCTTTCCATTTTTGCATGTTTCCGAAGGTACAATTCCAAGCTTTTCAGTAGCCGGCTTCTCTGGAAGTAGTTCAATAAAGAACGAACAGTTCTTCGGGGTGCAGGTGGGCAGTTGGTGTGATGAGAGACAGTTATGCTTCAGACTGGTCTCGTTTGTGTAATCTGTGCTTTGACTTGCAGGCCCCTTCAGGTCGGGTTTACCCTGAATTGCTGGATCTCTACCATCGCATCCAAGGTCCAGTTCACATGGACCTCTACTAATGTTTTTTTTTTTTTTTTTTGCAGATGTGCCCCCCCTGACCCTGGAGCGTGCCACACCAACGTCCACTGTGACAAACCAGCGCTCCTTCTCTTTCCGTGGTAATTCCGTACTGCTTGTGAAGTTTTCCGGACTTTCAGAAATCATTCCTTTCTGGATAAGCGAATCAGTCTGGGAATATTCTGATGCAGAAAGCACACTTTCTGGACAGGGCTGATTTTCCATTTGTTCTTTCAAGCTCCATTCATCTCCCTGCTTAGAATCCATCATTCCAGACATGAGTGATGTCTCAGAACATTCTACCTTGTTTGAAAAACTTTGTAATGCAGGTGGTTTTGTTCCATCAGGTGAGGTTCTGCGCAATTCCTCTTCTTTCATTAACCATTTCTCCTCTTTGAGTGAACACTTTCCATCTGAAATTGCTGATCTGGTGGGTTCAGCACTAATTTTGCTGTTATCTAGTTTGCTGATGGGCTCACTGCTTACAGCCTCCATCACATTCCCCAAGTGATCAATGCAGCTCTGACATTCTGACTGAAATGTGCTCATTGGCAGTGTAACAGAACCATTATGAGAACAATCAAAAATAGCTGATGATTCCTCAGGAGTGGTAACCTTTGGTAAAGTTCCATCTTCCTCACCACCATTCTCCGGAATCTGAAAGGCACTGGTGTTCACAGAAGAACCCTGTAGGTTTAGTTGACCATTTGAGGAGGGCTGGGGTTCCAGCTCACCTAACTCCATGCCAGAGTCATTGTCACTCATGCCTGAATCATCCAAAGTAGCCAACGTGCCCTGGAAGAGGTCACATTCCTCACATTCCTGAAAGAAGGTGCTCCAGTCACGTTCTGCGATGTGCACACTGTAATCAAAGTCGTCCATGCTAGCCAAAGGAGCGAGTGACATCTCCATCTGCAATAAGGAACACCAGAAATTAATGATCTAAGTCATTTCTAAGTGTTTCCCAACCCAGTCCTCGGGGAACACCGGACAGTCAACGTTTATGCTCCCGGAGAGGAAGCAAAAACGTGGACTGTCCGGCCTACTATCTAGCTATGATTTTAAGCATTCAAGGGCCCCTGTTTAGTGCTGGGCCCCCTAATTTAGCTGGGGTCCCTGTGTAGAACATATCACTCAGCCTGAAATAGCTCGGTAACTGAAATATGACATATAAATATAAAACGTTGCCTCAGAACAGGTTCATATATGGAATAACAAAATAGAGCAGGGCAGCCCAGCTCCAGTCCTGCAAGGCCAGAATCCTGCACAGTTTGCAGATTTCCCTGTTCAACACATTCCAGTTAAACCTGGTAATTAGCTGATTAAGATGTGTTTGAGTAGGGAACTCTGCAAACAGTGCTGAATTCTGGCCCTCCAGGACTGGAGCTGGGCTGCCCTGAAACTGAGGAATGGTAAAATAATAAAACTGGAGGAAAAGGCCGACCCTATTTTGGAGACTGGGGAATAATTTGAGAAGCGTCAAAGTGCAAAGTGTGTCAGAGGGTCGTGGTGGTGTTGCGACAGATCCCAAAATATATTGTCACTCGTAGTTTGATGGGACATGAGGCATGTCCTATCCGATCTGCCCTCCGCAACAGGGAGCAGGAATACTCTCCTTCATACTGCCCATGGACAATTTTCAATAATACTCTACTCACTTCCTTTGGGATCAGGCAGTTATGTATCTGAATTACTGTGAGATTTGTGGCAAAATGAATGTAGCATTTATTAAGAAAGAAATTAACAAGCTTTCTGGTTTAATCAGAAACAGCAATATTAAATCCTATAGTTTTTAGTTTATGCAAGTGTTTTTGCACAATCTGTCTTTAAAGCTCAGTACTGCCCCCAGTACGCAGACCATAATGTTGACTCATTCGGCACCATAGCCTATAGGATATACTATGTATAAATATGCATTTTTAAAACTTCACAAAGACAATGATCACAAGGAAGTTGACTGCCACATCTACTATTCACTTTCAAAGATCACACGAACTAAAATCATTTGTTAGCCTCTAACAAAGATGCAAATGACCTTAATGCAGCTTATCTGTGCCAGTGTTATCAGGGCTGCCAATACCATCCCATTGTTTTTGAAATTCAGGCCCAAAACTGTGCAAAGCTCTGCTGTCAGCATACCTTTTCAGCAACCTCTGTTCTCTACCAGGTCCCACGCAGACAGTCCACCATGGTTTCCATGCAGCAGCCAGGCAGGTGTTCCGTATAAAACAAGGTTGAGAGAGAGTAACATGACAGTCACATAGTTATAAATAGCACTGGTCACATGAGGCACCTCGCACTGCAATTTAATCCATCCAAAAAGTGTACTACTTCTGTCCCTGAAATAGACAGTATACGGTTCCCCCAAGGTGTACCTTATCCTGGCATTACTGCACCCATATCATGATGGCCCACATTCTCCAAACCTTTATTTTATCCCAAAGAATTAACCACAATACAGATAACCTGCATGTAAGACAATAAAAGTACCAGGCCAGTAAATGTTGCGGATCATAAAGGTCATTCACGTAATTGCAGAGCAAATGTTATCAAATTCTGATCTTGTGAAGTTAAATATATCCATGGCCTAACTGTCTCCTGGTCATGGTTGCAAGGCCATCCTGGAGCCTATCTCAGGAGGCACTGGGCATACCCCAGACTGGATGTCTCTCTAGCCCAGGGTGTACACACACACAGACACACACACACACATTTGTATTCATTTCTTTGTTGGGTCTGTCAATTCATTTCTATGAGCAAAACCCTGATCGCAACAATGACAGCCTTAACCCCTACCCAGCACTAACATTAACCATAAGTAACCAAACTACAAGTCTTGTTCAAGTACAAGTCATTTCTAGTGTTTTGATTGCAGTCATAGATTTTTATAAAATTGAGTTTCCCCTCATGGGAACCAAAAAAATGGTTCCCACAACATCAAAGATAACATATACTTAACCCACACACACAAACACACACATGCATGTCTTTGGGCTGTGTGAAGAAAACAAAATAACTCCACACACACACACACACACACACACACAGCCAAGGCAGGGTTTGAACTCCCCCCCGACGGTATCAGGCCAGAGCACTAGGCAGTGAGTACGATGGAACGTCAGATAACCTTAGTGAGAAAGGATCATTTGATCAGAGAAACACTACAAAATCCAGTACATTTAAAAAATATCCAGAAAAAAATGGAACGTACGAGTAAATAGTACTGTACACAAAAAGGTAGCTTGATGAAATGGCTGGTTTGGACCAAGAACAAGATTAAAGCATCGTCAGACAGGCAAACGGAACAAGAACAAAGTTAGACAAGAAACCTGAGAACAATGAAAACCATAAACAATCCCAATTGCTAATCCAAATGGAACCAGGAAATATTGCAGCAGAATGCTAATCCTGAATAGGTAAACTTGACCAAACCTAAGTCTAAACAAGATCGCTGAAACAGGTTAATAGATAGCTTGATTACCCGAAACTGTGTATGATTAATGTTATACGTAATGCTACGCAGGTTAAAGGCGATCCCAAAGGTTAAAAACTGAAAGAGACATAAATGCCTTTATAAATGATCCGACCCTACATTTGGTAGCAGGCAGAGTGATGCTACAAATATAACCTAAGTAGAACATCAATAAAATCCTTGCAGACATCAGAAAACACAGTAGGAATCATACACCAGTTGCCAGGGATGGCTTTCTGCTGGAAACTGCCATCAGTTTCAGGTTGATCAGCATGGATCTCAGACAGAGAGGGACCGAGAACCCTGAAGCAGTTATGGAAATGGGAAAAGAGGAAGGTGACATTTAGCGACTTCCACTACAGCACAGCTGAAAACCTGTGGAACCACGACCCAAGACAGGAGTGTGCAAAACAGTGTGATTCCTGCCCACTGGATCACCAGTTGTTGTCAGAGCACAGAATATTTTACAGAAGCTAAACCACCTTGGCCAAAGCTGCTCTCACCCTGCACTCTGGTAGAACACTTTGGCCACGTCAGAACACTGACCAGCAGATTCATATAGAGGTTTGTCCCCCAAGCCGTCCCCTTCATTAATAACTGCACTTACACTGCACTCTGCATTTCTGTGTAAACAGCAATATATCTACATGTTACTACATCACATGTCTATTTGTTTACTGATTATCGCTGTTCTATTCTTCTGGGTTATGTCTAGATGCATTCCAATGCACTTGCTGCACAACACTGTGAAACATTTGGAGTCTTAAAGTTTATAAAGACACAAAACATGATTTTCCTTGAAAAATGTGCTACTGATTTGATTGTCTATGTGTATGGTATATATTATTAAAGCACTTATATGTATTAATTTGGCAGCTGCTTTTATTCAAAGTAACATATAGCTGAGAAAGTCTGGAGAAAATAATAGTGTCAGGATCAGTGGCGCTCTGTCCATTTGCCTGTTTGGCCAGCAGGGGTTGTTTTTGGCTCGAATACACAGTCAGTAGTCACCAATCTCTGAAATACTGAAGTAGACAACAGTTAGCCCTGGAAATATTTTTGGCCATATTTGCTCATATTAGCCAGTCTCCAGTTAGTAAATTCTAGATATTGTGTTTAGAGATGCAAGGTTATATATTCAGATTTTTGGCTCTAGAATGCAACATGTGTTTCTCTCCAGCTGTCAGAGCCTTTTCTCCATTGTCCCACCCTTATTGTGACCTGTTCTAGGCAAATGGTCCTTCGTTTTCTTGGTGGAATATTCTCCTGGTGAAGGAACACTCACAGCTTGTGGGTTGGGGATTCAGTACTTTGAGGTCCAGTCACCTTAAACTCCTGATTATGACTGATCTCACTTACACCAGGGTTACTATCAAAAAACAAAAACAAAAAAATGTAAACTGAAATACAATGAGATGCAAAAATAAAATAAAAACTGCAACTAAAATAAAACTATACATTTCCCTTCCAAAATATCTGAAATAAAATAAAACAGATATCAAATACTGTTTAGCATTTGTTGAAGAGTTACTTGAAGAGTTTAGATAAAGTAATAAAAGATTAGTTTATCTTTAATGAACACAGAGTGGTCTGAAATCAGTAGGCATAAAAGTGGGATGAAAACCTTGCATCTTATACTTGCTAATAGTGAATTCTGACACTATTAAATAAATCAAAGTTTTATGCTGATTATTTTTTAGGAAGACATTACAGGATGTTTTCATTGCTTCTGTCCAGGGTGTACCCATTGCAAACCCTAACTGGGATAAGCATTTAGATGATACATGTATGTACGGTCAGCATGTGTCACACTGAAATATCTTTATGTTTACAGGTTAATCATGGGAATGACCTTGGGGTAGGAGTGTATATATAAAAACATCACTTTATCAGTGGGGTAAGAAAATACTTGCGTGATTACAATTAATATTTCTGACCATAAGAGGGCGTGCAAGCTCCATGCTCCATGCAAAGTAGAGTGACGTTAAGAGCAACTGAATGAGAACCTGAATTCGTTCCTATTTCTCTCAGTCAGAGTATGATTGACTGATACCTCTCAGTCTATCTGCTCCAAAGGCAAACTGCACATCATGTCCTCCACTAAGACCTCAGCTTGGGGAGAAGCTTGGGTTCATTGTAGAATTTGTTTTTCTCAGACTTTTTTGGGGAAATATCCCCCCAAAAATTATTGTGATGCATGTCCTTGCACTCATTCTTACCATAAATCTCATTTCCAATAATGGTTTTAAATGGCTGTTATAGTCTGTCCTTTTTTTCTCCGCTTGTTTTACTACATCACTTCATGGTCTTCAGATGTATGCCATCGCAGCATTTTGCCTTCTGAGTAGTTATGTGTATTTGTGATGTACATGTTTTCAAATTCCCCATTTTTGTCAAAATAAGACATCGTACAGTGCCAGTGACTGTGAGTTACACAGAGCCACAAACACACACAAAAGCTGAAACAAAATGCAGACACAGTGTGCTAAATAATTACAAAGGGGAATGCTAATACATTTATACATTTATAGCTGGACTGAAAAACAGAAACTTACTTACAATTTCAGAAAAAATACTACCAATTTGTACTTTTGAGGGTACAGTTACTTGTCCCTGGGGCTGTACTCTCAAGGGTCTGCCAATTGTATCCTAGCTGTAGTTAAATCTACCTTTTAAGGTACAGAAATGGACTCTGAGGAACAGTCTTGTTCCACTAGACGTACATTAATGCTGATTGTTCCTTGGGTGAACAAATTTGTAGCAGGACCATCCCTTTTTTCTGACAGTGTACCAGCTTTACCGTACAGTGATAGTGGTGCACAATGTGTTATACATGGCAAGAACATATGGCCCTGTGGTAGCCAATGGGGTCACGGCTCTTTTTAGCACATGGATTTTCACGTGCAGAGATTTTTACCGAGACGGCAGCATTTCCTGTCTCTATTTCAGTTTCACCCGTCAATACAGCGACCTCCAGGGCAGACACATCAGACATCTAAACCTGCACTTTCTTTCAGAAAATCCTCCACTACTCAAGTCGTTTTCCATTCATTCTAGAAACTATGCTAGTTTTTTGCTTAATGTCAACTCTTGCTACAATCATTTAAGCTTGGGCCCTGAGCTTTGACTGAAAAGCTGCCATGTTGTCACCATGAAAATATTTGCAATGAAATATGATTTTCAATGGAGCTTGCAGCAACAGAAAACACGGGAATGAATAAAAGGCGGCATCACTGATGGTCATAGGTGCATCACCGTCAGCCCTTTGTCCTGCAATAGCCTCCACCTTAGTGACTCGTGGAGGAAGAAATTTTCGTGCAGATGGGTGAATGACTAGGTTTTAAAATAGTCAAGCTTAGGAGGTAAAAATCGGGACATCCCGAATACATCTAATATTACAACCAATGACACTCAAAGACGCGCACAGTAGCAACTAGTTGCAATTAATTTTTAGCTAGTAATTTGCCAATTACACCAAATTTAACAACAAAGTATTTCTCCTTGATTTTCATAATTTCATGTGTGATGGTTCCGTAGCTCTAACAAGGTTCCAGTACTCCACCTACTTCATACCTTCCACTTGTCACTATTCATCAAGGAGAAATGAAATGTGGCTGATCAGCAGAGTCTGACACTGGGGGCCCCATAGGCATCCCTGCTAACCCGTAGCAAGAGGGTGTAAGGCTGTTTGTTCCAGGTTAACCATACTGGGAGATACTGGATCAGTGTTAGCACATGGTGGAAGTGTGAGTTAATAAATGACACGCGAAGAAATGAATGCGTGCTGTTTGATTTGGGGGTTATCTGTGATGTGAACAATGGTGCACGTGCAGCATGCAGATCCGTCTGTGTGAGCCCACCACCGGAGATGGGCATCATTCAGACCCTGACATTGTGTGATTACTTCTCGGTTGCACTGGTTCATTTGTTTCATGGCAAAAGCTCTGAGTAGCAGGTGGTTATAGGGTTATTACCAGTGGCTTAAAGGTGTTCTAGAGTGTCCATCCAACTACTTCCTTTTTTTTAGTGTAGGATATGCAGTGACTATGCAGCCCAATGAGCAACCATAATAAACAAAAATCCTCAGTTTCATTAATACATATTTTATTTTTGACCCATCCATCCATCCTTCAACCGCTTATCCAATACTGGGTTTTGGGGGGCGTTTAGCCTGTCCCAGGTCCAACGGCTGGGGACACCCTAAAAATACCAGTCCAGCACACAATAATACAGGGAGAGCTGCACCACCTGAGTTTAACATTTGAACATACTTAATATCCATAAATCTCCTCTTCTAACCTATTATCCTTAGCGGGCTTCCAGGAAGCCTGGAGCCAATCCCAGGCAGAGCAGGGCACAAGGCGGGTTACACCCCACTGGCAGTGCATTATGGGACACTTACTCACACTCACATGTAAAGATGCCAGTTAGCCATCTTTGGGCTGTGGCTGGAAGCCCATGTGATACTGGGAGAGCAGCTGCTCACATAGAGCGAAGGGCAGGATTTGAACACCCAAAGCTCAAGGTGTGATTCTGTGTGTATAGGTGGTGCCCCTTAACTGGCATCTGGTCTGGGATGTACCCCTGCCCTGTGCCCTGTGCTGTGTGAGTCCCTGACAGGGTGTGCAGTTTGAAGATGGATGGAATAAATGTATGGGCATGTTAATAAGTTACTATAAGCTAGCACAGTGGCTCACTGGGGCCTTCTGTGT
Source organism: Petrocephalus sullivani (assembly GCA_026780845.1). Taxonomy (NCBI): domain Eukaryota; kingdom Metazoa; phylum Chordata; class Actinopteri; order Osteoglossiformes; family Mormyridae; genus Petrocephalus; species Petrocephalus sullivani. The sequence goes on from JAODKM010000118.1 coordinate 17,071,680, forward strand.
GAAGGATTTTCCACCTTATGTTTTGCAGGTATCCCCTGGGTTCTCCCCTTCACCTTCTGCAGGTCCCCTAGACCTGTAGGCATGGCTGCATCATTATAACACTGTGAGACATTTTGGAAGCTGCCCTCTTTCCCAGGGATTATTCCCCATAATTCCATGGTTGACAGCACCACACAAGCCAAACAGAGACTACAAGAGTTCAGCCCTTTCAGGAGAAGAAATCTTCTAATTACTTCCAGAGTCAACTATCCCAGGCAGCATAGGACTCCCCTGGACAGGACATCTGCTCATAAGTAGACATGTAGAGGCACCTTCTATGGGCAATTAAGAGATACTACAGGGAGACTAGGCAAACTTCACACTTACAGAGAGAGGGGATACCAAACCCTAACCCTAACCCTAACCCCACCTGTGGAGGTGCCAGGCAACAGCACTCCTCAGAGAGACACTCTGCCACACTATAGGTGATATTTATTAAAACAATGATTCTATAAAGGAGCTTTATTCTTCAGGATGTACCCTGGATAAAAGCAAAGAATAAATGTCACTTATTGGTCATGGATGGCTATAGAAAAGGGCCTGCACGTTCTTCCTGGCACTAATTTGAGCGGCCGGAGTTTGTACAGTGGCATACCTTCCCAGCAATGTCGTCGACATTAAGCGCCATGTGTCTGTGTAATTGCTGAAATGGTGCTGCATTATCAGTAAGAATGACCCGCTCTCACACCAGCGCTTACAAATTATCCTCGTTCCCATTGACCTAAGGCCTTAGCTAAAACTGGGGATGAATGCCAACCAAATTAACACAACCCATGAGTCAATGCTCTCTTTTTCCAGTCGAGGGCATGGAAGAATTCGCATTGATGGAGCACCATTCACGGGACAAAGGGGAGGTCTCCTGACCGTCGCTGCAGCCTTGCCTTGCTCTGTCTGTGCCTTTGTGGAGGAGCTGCTCTTATCTTGGTGATGGCAGTAGCTGCGCTAAGGAAACCGGCTTCAGCCACAAGAGAGCCGCTGAAGTTTACTTGCCGAAACAGTGAGGGACAAGTTACCGAAACTGCAGGAGGTGTTTCTCATCACGCAAAACTGAAGGAATGGGTCAGATGTCAGTTAGAACGAGAGTCTCTGTAGCGAGTCTGCAAGGTTTCCGTCTGACGCATAAACAGCTTGCACTTCATTTGACATGATATTTGTGTGCAAGCATTTGTGTTTAGAAAATTATCAATTTAAAAGAATTGTACATATTGTAGAATTGTACATATTGTACATTGTCACTTTACTGGAAACCAGCAGAGGGATAACTTGACAGGTTTGACCCTAACCTCAGCAGTGCTGCTTTATAGTATACAGTGACAAAGCCGTTGGTGCCAAAGGACTCTTATGGCTCCTCTCTTCCGCACGATTCCATCCCCCCGTTTTCTACGCTTACCTTTCATGTCAAAGATACCAACAGCTGAAGACCTTTCCTCACGAAGCACCTAAGGCAAGTTCACTGGAGCCCTCCCAAATCAGAAATCGTCTGGAGTCTTGTATTGATAACCGTTTAACAAATAGGAAGCAGCAAGTAGTTATTAGGGGCGTTTATAGTGGGGTACCACAGGGTTCAGTTTTGGGGCCACTATTATTCCTAGTTTATATAAACGATATTGACACCAATATATACAGTAAGTTGGTCAAATTTGCAGACGACACCAAGGTGGGTGGTGTAGCGGATACTGTAACAGGAGCACAGAGGCTACAGCGGGATCTCAAATGTCAAATTTTATTTGTCACATACACAGTCATACAGAGTACGACATGCAGTGAAATGTAGCAGTTACCGACCTAAGAATTATAGACATGAGGAGGGAGGAGGCGAAGGAACAAACAATAGGATCTTTATGAAATTAGTGACTGGGCTGATACCTGTCAGATGGGGACAGGTGCAAGGTAATCCATGTAGGGAGCAGGAATATAAGACGCGAGTATTTTATGGGTGCCACGGAAATACAGGAAGCCGATTGTGAAAAAGACCTTGGTGTGTATGTTGATGCTTCCATGTCCCACTCTCGCCAGTGCGGGGAAGCAATTAAAAAGGCTAATAGGATATTGGGTTACATCTCCAGGTGTGTGGAGTTTAAGTCAAGGGAGGTAATGTTAAGACTTTACCATTCCTTGGTAAGACCCCACCTAGAATATTGTGTGCAGTTCTGGTCACCTTACCTTAAAAAGGACATTGCTGCCTTAGAAAGGGTTCAATGCGGGGCTACAAAAATTATTCCTGGACTCAAAGGAATGTCTTATAAGGAAAGGTTAGCTGAGCTCAATCTGTTCAGCCTGGAGCAAAGGAGACTAAGGGGGGACATGATCCAGGTATATAAGATCCTATCCAGTATCCTGGATACTGTCCAATTAAATAGTTACTTCAAAATCAGTTCAAATAAAAGAACTCATGGCCATAGTTGGGAATTAGCGGGAGAACATTTCAAACTGGAGTTGAGAAAACTTCTTTATACAGCGTGTAGTTAGAGTATGGAATAGTCTTCCTGATAACGTAGTGCAAGCCAAATTTAAAGCAGCGCTAGATAAGATTTTAACAACTCTGAGCTATTAGTTGAGTTATCCCCAAATGAGCTTGATGGACCGAATGGCCTCCTCTCGTTTGTAAAGTTCTTATGTTCTTATGGAGTCTTGTCTGTATTACCCATCATCAAAGTCAATATACAGCATGTTATTTATTAAACAGAAGCACAATTTAGCTCAGTTCCCTGAAACTGCGCTTTAATAATTTGTGTCATTAAAGTAATCGGAACAGATGTCTACCAGAAGTCAAACTCACAGAGAGGTAACTGACCTTAAACCAGCTTTTCTTTAGGTACCTTTGGTGTTGTGAATGTCATTAAATAACCAACAGAAAAAGTGGCATACTGAGAGAAATTTAACCTCCACTTCACCCTGGGAGAAATTCCAGACTGTCTCATAGTTATGCAGCTCATATTAAGACATCTCCACCATTTTTGTACCTGAAGGGATTCCGGCTAATATGGCAGAGTAATATGGCAGAAGATGGGACTGTATTGAAATTTAGAAGCATAGTTTGGGATGAGTCCAGCGAATGTCAAAAGCCTGTTAATACAACGGTTTTGCTCTGCTGTTTTGCCAAAATAAAATTACCTTAAAGAATCTTTTTTTGCCAGAGGCATACAAATGTTTACATAAATTCATGTGTGGAGGTGTCTTGAGGTTTGAAAGGAGTGTCTTGGCAATGACCTTGAAGGTTTATACCCTTATGAATGAGTTTGATTTCACCAGCTCGCTGTCAGCAGCACTTACGTCTGTATTTTTCCAGCCCACCTATGTAGACCCATACCTGGGTCCTTTTGGGTCAGTCATGTCTGGCTGCAGAAACCTTTATTATAAACAGAAGTACAAAAGATACCCTGTGTGGCATACAAGGAATTAGAAATGCATTTGTTCTATTTTTTGTGTTTTTCCTCCAATAAAGCAGGCTGCTAGATAGAATGTGGATATTTGTACTGACCATTTGTACATGTATATGTACAGGTACTTCCCACATATCACTTTATACTCACCTATCAGTTACACAGACGCACTTGAGAGCAAAGTTTGGAGTCTCCCTTTTTTCCAGTGTGCCTGGAGTAGTTTGTAATCCCCAGACTCAAAAATGTTTGTAGACCAGATCCATGCTGAAATCCACGGCCACCCGCATACACTGGCCGAGTCAGCTAACTGGGAATGATCAAATGAACTGTACTATGCTGATGTACTGCAATTGAAGTTCAAAATAGCTAATGTTTCACATTTCAACACTTAATGTCGCCAATTCCAGTCACTGCATCCACATGAGTGAGGTTTAGGGGCTCAGACCCTAAAATGATTTAGTCCCCTTGGCAAGCGAAGCAAAGCGAATGTGAGATACAAAGATGAAATAGGGCGCCATCCCTGTGAGATATCTTGCGAGAGGCTGCCATGAACACGCTTGGTGTCCTCCACACCTGCACTGCACATAGATTTAATGCATTTCTCTGTGTCGTCGCCGGCTTTTGCAAAACTTCCAAAAATCCCCATTTTATTTCTTATGCCAACCCTCGGCACCATATTGAAGCCACGATGGGCAAGGTTGCGATGCAGAAGGTTCGACTGTAGAGCGAAATATGATCATAAATAAGATGCGGTGAATGAGGACAGGCTGTCCATACACACTAGTGTCCTTAGCTTAGCCTGACACCTGATCCTGCAGTGGTGTCCTGCTGAGGATCCAGGCTGAAGCATGGCCGCCTCGCCCATGAGGGTCTGCTGAATAATAACGTGGCCCTCGTCCCGGGCTGGAAGTGTGGCTCTCGCTGTTCTATTCCTCCCCTCGTTCTGGGCTGTAGCAGGATCTGCTGCTCTGCCACCATTTACACTGGCAGCCTGGAAAGGGCTTGACCTCTTAGACACAAGCCAGCCTGATAAAAGAGCTGATGCTGGCTTCCCTGCACCAGTGGAGCAGACCTGATGGCTGTGGCGTCTCGAGCAGCCCCACAAAAGAGCCCCATCTTAGACAGGTCTCTGTGCCCCACTCCACTGCAACCACTGCCTGTGGTTCCAGCAGCACTGGCTTGGCTTGCTTTCTACACCATGACACTAAAGTCAGCTTCACAGGGAACCTGCGCCCAAGTTGTTATGGAGAACAGATAGAAAAGTATTAAAATGCTAAAATCACTGGACATTCTCTATCGGGCGATCAGACTGGCGAGCTGCAAAGTGCTCGGCCTGCGTTGTCTTACAGCTCTGGATGCAGTGGGAGGTGAAGGAAGAAATCGCTAGCGTAAACTTTACAGCTGAGGCGTAGCATGAAAGAGTGCGGGCACTTGGGGAGACTTTGAAATGTCAAAAAGAAGGCGAAAGAAAGAAAACAAACCCCCCTGTGCCCAAGTGTGAAAAGCCGGCCACATTTGTAACCTCCTGTAGCTGAAGGATAAGTTCTGGTTTAACATTTCCTGCAGTGTCTTTGTGTGTCTATGTTTCTATGACTATTTGTGGGTAAGACACACAAAAAAACACTGACATAGAAAAAAATTGACACAGTAACATTTTAATCAACAGAGCTCATTGTGTCATTTAAACCCTAAAAAATATCCGCCACAAAGAGGGCGATGGAATGAAAGTAGGAAAGGGCCCAATTCATGTTGGGATTAAAACAGATCACCATCAATATTATGCACTTTGCTTGACTCTCTATCACTTGTCTGTTATACTTTATTCTAAGTAGCTGTTGACTTTTTGTGTATCTTCTTTCATTGTTGATGATGATGCTTTATTGATCCCTGAGGAGAAGTTCTCCTTTTGCCTACCCCCATTTCGATCTCTGTGACACACAGACAGGTAAAAGCAGGGGCACCCATAGAGCTGGGGGTTAAGGGCCCAGAGATGTGACCATTCAGGCAAGGCTGGGCTCAAACTGGCAACCTTCCAATCATAAACACAGAGGCATAGCCCACTGGGCCACATGCTCATGAAAAGCCTTGGACAGCTGTTTGGGTCTGAACCTGTCAGAACCTTCCTTTAACAGAACTAAGACTGACACAGCACAACTGAAGTGCGAAAAGCATGTCAGTCACAGAGATATTGGTAATTACTTGACACTCTGAGGTTTTGGATAGTAATTAACTCACAATGTCAAACAATCTATTTTAACCCAATGAGAATGTATCTCATAGGCATGAAATGTTGACAACTTTAGCCAGGATCTTCTGCAGGAGATAAACACGAGACCCTTGACATTGGTAATCAGATGAATATACCGATAAATCATTAATATAGACACATCTGACACAGAACCTCATTGAGGAAAGCCTGAAAAGTTGATGGTGCATCGACAAGGCCATAATGTATCACTAGATATTCATAATGGCCACTGTTGGTATGAAAAAGGGTTTTCCATGTATCATCTACGCAGTTCCTTATTAGACTGCGTGAATCTGTAGGACTGATTATGTGAAGTACTCAACATTTTAGTTGATCAAAGGCTGCAGAAACCAGGGGGAGTAGATAATGTTTACATTTAGATCACAGTAAATGGATGGCTGAAGATTACCATCTTTCTCTTCCACAAAGAAGAAACAGGCAGTAACGACAGAGGCGAATGGGTGAATACATTTTTAGTCCAATGATTTTTGAAAGTAGGTGTCTTAGACACCAAGAGAGAGTGCTTCCAAGAAACAAATCAGTGAGTCCCAGGGTCAATATGATGGTCGATGTGTGGCATGCTGCAGACCTCCACCAGATCTCAGATTCAGAAATTTCAGATTCTCTGATGTATGGCCCTTGGCTTGATTTCTCATTTTATAATGCTGGGTTTTCCCTCAGTACTCTGTTTGCACCTAACTTACCTTTGCATGGCATTCTTATCTTTGAATTTCAATTTGACTTTTAGAATGAATATCTCGTAACTTATGAGTGCCTCAACTCTGTTACAAGCATGGCACTCAAGGTCTTTTACAAATACAGGCAGTCCTCAGGTTATGAATGAAATCCATTCCCTAAGTCTGTCTTTAAGTCGACTTTATAGGTAACTTGGAACATAAAGCACATGCGTTTGTTGTTTCAAACCATTGTATTTAACCCAAATTTTTATTTATTAGGCTGTAGGTCAGTCTCTTCCTAAGTACGTTTTGTTAGTAAGTCAGACATTCTTAACCCGGGGACTGATTGTCGAAAACGTACAGATCATTACAACTTAAATACTGCAACTCCTACTGCCTCAGGTTCACAAAGCACTGTATACATACTCCTACAGCCTCAGGTTCACAAAGCACTGTATACATACTCCTACAGCCTCAGGTTCACACAGCACTGCATACATACTCCTACAGCCTCAGGTTCACACAGCACTGTATACATACTCCTACAGCCTCAGGTTCACACAGCACTGCATACATACTCCTACAGCCTCAGGGTCACACAGCACTGCATACATACTCCTACAGCCTCAGGTTCACACAGCACTGCATACATACTCCTACTGCCTCAGGTTCACACAGCACTGTTGCAGACCACTTCCTGGTTCGATTTCGACATACTGTCTGCCTGTTTCATGGGAATGAGCCAAGTCCACCCACACAGAGGCTGACTGGCACACACAGACACACAGCAGAACTTTACATGCACACACACACACACACACACACACACACACACGTTTGTATTCCTATCTTAGTGAGGACCATCCATTTATTTCTATTGGAAAATCCCTAATCCCAATCACAACACCCTTAACCCCTACCCAGCCCTAACCTTAACCATTAGAAACCAAATAAAATACACACATTTTAGCATTTTTACATTTTTGATTGCATTCACAGTCTGAAATAATGAGGACAAAAATATGACCTCACTAGTTACGTTTTTTGAGGATTTGCTATACTTGTGTTCATATACACATGCACACTAGTAACACAACAATATAAAAACACACACTCATGATTAATCAGATTTATATAGAATATTTGAATAATTTTTCATCCATGATTATGCTTCAGACGATGCAAAAAACGCACTCCACAACACCTCACTGTAAGTCATTTTAATAACTGGCCTGTACTTATGCATTCATCACTTCTATTGTATGCTACATTTTGAACGCCATTGTCGGGTAATTAACAATTTTCCCTATTCTTTTTCTTTTTTTGGAAATGGTTGAATCACTTGCAGGAGACTGATCACAGGTTGCTCACAGGTTGGTCATCCTCTTGATGGAGTGGACAGCCCTGCATCAGAAACAAAAGGAGAATTGTGCAAAGCCCCAACCCTCGGTGCTGAGTAGAGTGCTTGTTCTCGGGGGAGCCGCGCTTTATCCACGCCCACAAACACCACACCGCACCCGCAGCTCCTGGGTTGGGCCATACAATACGTGCTACACAACGCACAGCTGCTTTGGGTCACCCCCACTGAGCGCGCAATCATTTTCTTGTCGTGTATCTTTGAAATAATATACCATGTTTGATACCATGCCTCAAAAATACTTACTATGATACTTTGTCCTATGAACAGAAAAAAGTCAAATAGTATTTAATACACAGGTAGGCCTGAACTTATGGTCTGCCCTGCCAGCAAATCATTGGGCAATTCGGGTTGGCCAGGACAGTGCCTATTCAGCAGATGTCCAATAATCCTGCTCGTCTGGTTTCTACTGGGTCATCGGAACAAACTGTGGGTTTTCTGGTCACCTGTGTCAGGTTTTTTGTGTGAGTCAGTGAGAAAACACGTATGTGTATGTTGGGCAGACCCAGCGATAATGCACTGCGGGAACAGGCTGGGTGTCAGAGTCAGCTTAATGCGACAGCGTGCGGGTGTTTGCAGGCAACGAGTGCAGGCAGCGTGTGCTGACGCGTGTTCATCTGCATTCAAGCTGAACGGTTAGTTAGCAGCGTGCGCACAAGCAGCAAGGAGCAGGGGGCCGTCTCACGTCTGTCTGGCCGCGTGACTGCCGGAGATGATGGGGGCTGTCGCTATCAGGCCCACACATCGCTGTCGCGTCGGGGGGGTGAGCTGGCATGTGGGGGAGTTCATCGGGGGTTGAGCAGTACAGTAGTTTCCCACGGCTACAGCACTCCGCCGCTGCCCTACCTCCACATTCCTGGCCTACCAGCACTATGTCAATGTTTGGACTGCACTGAACAAATAACACACCTTGAAAAGGCACTAGTGCTGGCTGTGTGCCTCACACGCCCTTCCTCATAAGCGGCCGCAGTCATTCCTCCGCATTCACATGCAGTCACATGCACATGTGCTATATATGCCTATTAACGTCTTGTTTCTGGCACAGAACCATAAATGTGTCATTATCTGGCAGATGAAAGAAAAGGGAAAGAAATTCTTTCTCAAATCGACTTCCTCCTCGCGTATCTGCAGCTCTGTCTGTCGTGTTTAAAAGATCATTAAAAAATGTTAAGAAGATATAAAGCAAATATATAAAACAAAACAAGAAATAAAAGAAAAATTGTCGTTTGTTCTGCCTAGGTATTGTTTTGGCTCTCTTAGTATGGACGAATTAATTAAAACACACTTTTTCTTTCTCAGTAAAGGCAGCTTAACGTTACACTGCACACAGCAAGTGAAAGATTTTGGAGAACAGGCACCATGTAGCGGAGCAAGTTCTGCTGGAGGTGGTTGCGAGGAGAAAGGAGAGTGAGGATATGTGACCCCTCCCAGGGGTCAGGGCACTACGACCCTGTAACAGATAACGGCTGCAAAAAACATGTGGATTTGCATTCATAAATAGGCCTACTGTTTAGAGTTGTTTGTTACTTATTTTTGTTTTAATTGTTATATAAAAATGAATATTAGGTTTCTTTGTGTGTGTTTGGGGGCATGAGGGGTTTAAATACTCACTCCTAAATGGAGACAAACAGCTGATGTGTCTGTACCAGTGGCAAGATCCGCTTGAGTAAGAGCGGGGGACGGGCTCCGTTGGGGCAACCCTGACGCCCGAGCTGCAGTGGGACTCAGGAGTGCGTGGGAGGCATGCTCGCTAATGGCATCTCTCGCAGGTCTACCAATCTCCCACATCTACACGTATAAACCGATGCTGCAGAGTTACAGGGAGGTTTACATTTTTGCAACTTCAAAATGCAGACTTTAGGTTCCGTACAGAACTATACCCGTTGTTTAAGCTGCTCCTAGTTCATGGCTTGTCTCTGATTTGCTATTGAAGAGCATTCCAGAACGTTCATTCAGCTCATTGAAGAGAAAATTTATGGGAGAACATCCCTGTTAATGGCTATGAATGTAATGGTTAATAAATTAGAACCTGGCATTGCGAGTATGTAGTAATACTCAGAAGAGCGAAAATTAGCCGATACACTGTGGTGGTTAAGAAAAAGAACTGGTGATTATTACAAGTCAAAAAAAAAGAAACTGCTGTTTTAACCTGGTATATTCTGCTTAACTTAGAATATTGATTTAAGGACAAGCTTCATTTTTACTGAATTTATAGGACACATTAAACCAGACAGCGTGACAGCATTGGAATATGATTTCATTGGCTTCTTGCAAATTGATTCCAGTTTCACAGTAACATAAACTGTGATATTTCATTTAGGAAATTATTTATTGATAAAGTATAAATGACAGTTTCACTCTATACTACGAGTGCAAGTTGGCGTCATATAATGAGGAAACACCAGCAGACACAAACACACATAATTAGATCATTCTTTGCACGAAAGCCAATTATCGTTTTGTGTACATTGTGTTATATAATCACTGGACCATGATCAAGACAACAGCTTAGAACAGGGCTATTCAAATCACGGTCCTCAAGGGCCAAGCCCTGCTGAGTTTCCAGCGTCCTTTACCTGTGAAACCTCTGTGGCCAATCAGAATCAGCGATTATTAGACTAACTACCTGGGAAAACTAAAAACAAGGCCTGGATTTGGAATCGAGGGCCAGATTTGAAGAGCCCTGGGTTAGAATATTGATGGACGGATGTGCTATATAATAATATACATTAATTGTTTCTTTAACGCATGAGGAGGCAAATATAATGCATTATATGACTTATAGTTTTGTTTATGGATTACATAGATGCACTGCTGCTGGAATAAGTAGTTTTATGACTGTATGTAAGGGCAGCAGATATGAGAGTGCCTGCTGAATGGGGAATGCCCAGACGTACCCCGGTGGCCGTGCTCTGCCACCACAGCAGCTATGGGCCTCTGCGCTTCCCGTCTGACAGTAAATCCCACACACTCTAGCACTGGATGAGTCCCCTGTGTGCTGTCTTGACAACAGCCAGTAAAACAGGGGCTCTGTTTTCTCTTGTGGGAGGGGTGGGGGCTTTTGGGCACATATTTCTGTAATTAGCCTTTTACTCTCTGCAGTTTTGCAGCTGTGATGACATTTGGGTGTCGCCCCCGATTCTCACGGTTCTGTGCCAGTGCTGCTCTGGCCAAGACTGAAGTCTGTATGTCCGCCTGCCCCCCCCCCCCAACCTCCACCCCATCCATCCTAGTGTACACACACAGAGAAGGTGCTTTTCAAAAATATCCCTGGCAAGTTGAAGTTAACCACAGTGCCTCCTTAAGGTCAGCTTCCAAGCGGCGGCTCTCTGTGCGTGAGCCAAACGGCGCGGGACAGATTAAAGCGATGCTGGGGAGCAGCGCCATAAAGCCCCGTCCTCCTTTGTCCGCGGCCGGCCGCGATCTCCCTGCCCAAGTCTATTTCACTTTTACAAATGCAGCACTACTTCACAGGGCTTTAATGTGGCTGCTTTGCCCGCTCATTCTCTAGGCTTTATTTATTTCCCTTCTGTCGCTGGCGGTCCAGTTAAAAGAGAAACGTTTCTTTGTATTTTTCTAACAGATCCATTTAGGTTTACTTGCTTTTATTGAATTCAGAGGAAGGTGTAAGTTTTGAGCTCTTGTGGGCCGTGGAGGAAGAGCTGGCTTTTTTTTTTTTTGCGCTGTCGGCTTGAAAACGCGTTCTTTAATGTCCTCAGCATGGTGTGTTGTCCTTTATAAAGAGTCTGTGTAATGACAGGTTATTTTATGGATTTCCCTTTTTACCAGAATGACGGCCTTGTCCAGGCATCCTGCTCATAAAAAGTCAGAAGGACAGCTGAAGGTCTTATTTTCTTTCCTTTTCAAATGAGTGCAGTCCAGCCCACTGGGGTTATTGTGAGCAGAAAATGTTGGTTAATACTCTTTATTTTGTATCAGCCATGGCAGCCCTTACATAAATTATTACATGTTCAAATACCAGGAGAGAAGATTTCTCCACAAATGGTTAAAACTGAAAATTGTGTAATATACTTTGGATAAAATGGTATGTAATTGGTGGAAATGAATGATGGAGAGTGAATTACTGATCTCCCGAAGTGCATTTGATGTGGCGAGGTTTGGATTAGCAGTTGGGAGCACTGGGAAGCAGCTTCCCACACAGTCCTAGGACATTCGGATAGTCGCCTAAATTGGCATCTGTGAATTGACAGTAGTGTACAACTATGTGTGAGCACAGTCCTGTAAACAATGCTGCTGGTGGTGTGGTATCATACAAGAGGCCTATTTTTGCAACGCAGATGTGATTCCCACGCAGGCCATTTTGGGGGAGGGGAGTAGCTTAGCATGATAGCATGACGCTGCGCCTGTAACTGGAAAGTCGCTGATTCAAGTCCTGTGGTCAGCACAGTGATTTCACCGTTGCCCTTGAGCAAGGCATTTCATTATTTGCGTAAACTTTGATCATTATTTGATCTTGGCATTAGATATGTGTAAGCTACCAAATATTAAAATTTCAGCTATCTTTAATTTTAGAGGTTTCAGAGCCAAACCCAAAGCTAAATTTATATAATAAGTTAATAAAGTTAATAAATCATATAATAAGTTAATAAAGTTAACAATTTTTTTTAGCAATTTATCAGTTTAGTGTTATCAAATAAAAATTTGCAGTTAGCAGATTAGTGGTTATGGAAGCAAACTTTTTGGTTAGCTGTTTATATTATAATTAAGTTTTTGTTTCCTCTTTTCATTTCCCTAAACATTTTGTTTGCTTAACCCTTATATCAGCTCAGGATTTATGTTAAAGCACTTGTTACTAGAGTAATTTTTTCTTACAGTTTTTAATACAAAAGATACAGAGCTTCTGATTTTGTGATGTTTTGTGAAGTACGTTTTCATTTCACAATTTAAATATGCTTAACCCGTTATAATGTTCTTATGAACTCACAAATGTATCAATTTCTGAAAGTATTCGAAAGGTTTTCAAAACAAATGCTTTGAATACATTTTGAATATTAAACCGCAATACAGAATACATTACGGACTGTATATTCAGTATTCATTACCTTAAAAACTTTTTACGAGTATTTTGCCCAACACTGCAGTAGGTACATGTCCCTATCAATATTGTGGGAGAACCATGTGTGTGTTTAGAGGGTGGGGGGTTCAGGGCTGATTTGGTACCTACCAATGTTAAAACCAAACCTACACCCAACTCATGGCCACAATTAGCTGAACATCTACTTAAGAATTTCTCACAGAAGTTCTGCCTGTATGAAATAAATATATTTGTTTTATTGTGCATTCAAACCGAAAATTATGTACCAAACAGCACATGACAAAATACGCACATTACAACCCTATAACTGGCTCAAACAGCACAGGACACAGGACCAGTGTTTTTAGGTCTCTAAAGACTAGTTTTTTTTTGGGTAACTGGAAACAGGAGTTTAACTGATCTGGTAATCAAAAACACCACTTGACATGTGTGCCCCACAAAATGTCAGCTTTGCATGATAATATAAAGCAAACAGCATCTGAAGTGGGTGGATTTGAAAGCACGGGGCTGAATTTTTGTATGCATAGAGCCTTTTCCTAGACAAAACATGCTATTCAGAATGAGCACATTCGTTTTGTCGGAACATTAAAAATTCCACATAATTTCCTTCCTAATTTATTTTCAAAGATGCCAGCAACACAACGACAGTCTGAACCACATTTATACTTTGACCAACATGTGACCAAAACATCAGAATTGTCCTAAACAACAGAAATAAGTATGTAGCAACGCAGTTTATTTCCCTCTCATTTGTTGTGGCTTTGCATTGTGCAAGGTTGGATTAATAATGCTTGAACTGTAATGCTCAAAAATATTTTTGAGATTATGTTTTAAAAAGTTGCTTGAAAGTTGTACTGGGAAACATCAAAAGTCAGGATATGGGTCAGTGTAGTGCTATAGGGGACCTCAGAGATGCCAGTGTAGTGCTATAGGGGTCCTGAAAGATACCGGTGTAGTGCTATAGGGGTCCTGAGAGATGCCGGCTAGTTCTATATGGCTTCTGAGAAATGCCAGTGTAGCGCTATAGGGGTCCTGAGAAATGCCAGTACAGTTCTATAGGGGTCCTGAGAGATGCCGGTGTAGTTCTATAGGGGTCCTGAGAGATGCCAGTGTAGCACTATAAGGGTCCTGTGAGATGGCGGTGTAGCACTATAGGGGTCGTGAGAGATGCCAGTGTAGCGCTATAGGGGTCCTGAGAGATGCTGTTGTAGCGCTATAGGGGTCCTGAGAGATGCCGATGCAATTCTATACGGGTCCTGAGAGATGCCGGTGCAGTTCTATAGGGGTCCTGAGAGATGCCGGTGTAGTTCTATAGCAGTGCTGAGAGATGCCGGTGTAGTGCTATAGGGGTCCTGAGAGATGCCAGTGTAGTTTTATAGGGGTCCTGAGAGTTGCCGGTGTAGTGTTATAGGGGTCCTGAGAGATGCCAATGTAGTTCTATAGCAGTGCTGAGAGATGCCAGTGTAGCGCTATAGGGGTCCTGAGGGATGCCGGTGTAGTTCTATAGGGGTCCTGAGAGATGCCAGTGTAGCGCTGTAGGGGTCTTGAGAGATGCCAGTGTAGTTCTATAACAGTGCTAAGAGATGCCAGTGTAGCGCTATAGGGGTCCTGAGAGATACCGGTGTAGTGCTATAGGGGTCCTGAGAGATGCCGGCTAGTTCTATATGGCTTCTGAGAAATGCCAGTGTAGCGCTATAGGGGTCCTGAGAGATGCCGGTGTAGTTCTATAGGGGTCCTGAGGGATGCCAGTGTAGCACTATAATGGTCCTGTGAGATGGCGGTGTAGCACTATAGGGGTCCTGAGAGATGCCGGTGCAGTTCTATAGGGGTCCTGAGAGATGCCGGTGTAGTTCTATAGTAGTGCTGAGAGATGCCGGTGTAGTGCTATAGGGGTCCTGAAAGATGCCAGTGTAGCGCTATAGGGGTCCAGAGTGATGCCAGTGCAGTTCTATAGGGGTCCCGAGAGATGCCGATGCAGTTCTATAGGGGTCCGAGAGATGCCGATGCAGTTCCATAGGGGTCCTGAGAGATGCCAGTGCAGTTCTATAGGGGTCCTGAGAGATGCCAGTGTAGCGCTATAGGGGTCCTGAGAGATACCGGTGTAGTGCTATAGGGGTCCTGAGAGATGCCGGCTAGTTCTATATGGCTTCTGAGAAATGCCAGTGTAGCGCTATAGGGGTCCAGAGAGATGCCAGTGTAGTGCTATAGGGGTCCTGAGAGATGCCAGTGCAGTTCTATATGGGTCCAGGGAGATGCTGTTGTAGCACTATAGGGGTCCTGAGAGATGCTGTTGTAGCGCTATAAGGGTCCTGAGAGATGCCAGTGTAGTGCTTTAGGGGTCCTGAGAGATGTCGGTGTAGTTCTATAGCAGTGCTGAGAGATGCCAGTGTAGCACTATAAGGGTCCTGTGACATGGTGGTGTAGCAATATAGGGGTCCTGAGAGATGCTGATGCAGTTCTATAGGGGTCCTGAGAGATGCCGGTGCAGTTCTATAGGGGTCCTGAGAGATGCCGGTGTAGTTCTATAGCAGTGCTGAGAGATGCCAGTGTAGTGCTATAGGGGTCCTGAGAGTTGGCAGTGTAGTTCTATAGTAGTGCTGAGAGATGCCAGTGTAGCGCTGTAGGGGTCCTGAGAGATGCTGTTGTAGCGCTATAGGGGTCCTGAGAGATGCCAGTGTAGCGCTATAGGCGTCCTGAGAGATGCCAATGTAGCGCTGTAGGGGTCCTGAGAGATGCCAGTGTAGCGCTGTAAGGGTCCTGAGGATGCTGTTGTAGCGCTATAGGGGTCTTGAGAGATGCCGGTGTAGCGCTATAGGTGTCCTGAGAGATGCCGGTGTAGTGCTGAAGGGGTCCTGAGAGATGCCGGTGTAGCGCCGTAGGGGTCCTGAGAGATGCTGTTGTAGCGCTATAGGGGTCCTGAGAGATGCCAGTGTAGCGCTATAGGCGTCCTGAGAGATGCCGGTGTAGTGCCTCATGCTGCTCTCCAATTATAGCTACACTACATCCCATCCCTGAGTTTTCAATAAGCTTTTGTCAGCTCCGCTAAACAGCCAGAGTGGTTTCCTGGCGGGGCGGCCTGGCCCCGGCGGTGAGCCCTGCAGAGGAACACTCCTCTGATTGTTCCCCACCTTCTGAAACAAGATCAAGCTGAATTTGTTGTCTTTCCTCTCTGACTATTATTTTGGTTGATACAAGGACGTCCATCCAGTCTGTAATTTTAATGACTAGAATTAACTTTTTTTGTTATATTTATTCCTAAAACTTTGTTATTGATATCAATTTTAAACTCAAAATCATCCCCCCCATAAAATCCACTTGTGGTGAAAGGAAAAAAGAAAAAAGCGAAATAGTTTGAGGGAAAACGTCCCTGCTGCCCACCGCCTGCAAAGCAGCCTCCCCTGCTGCCAGCCGCCTGCAACGCAGCCTCCCCTGCTGCCAGCCGCCTGCAAAGCAGCCTCCCCTGCTGCCCGCCGCCTGCAAGGCAGCCTCCCCTGCTGCC
>JAODKM010000118.1:17090222-17100245 GCA_026780845.1 Petrocephalus sullivani
ATACTTTCAGTATATGTCTACAGTATTGATGCTATTTAGGGGGCTAAAGTGTGGTTTATGTGTGTGTGTGTGTGTGTATTCATATATATATATATAATTTTTTATATATTTTTTTTAATTTTAGGATTTAGGATTTTAGGCTAATACTTATACAATATATACAGTGTTGTACTTTGCCATACATTTGGATGGTGTGGTGTTTAGCATACATATATATGAATACACACACACACACAGACACACACACATATATATATATATATGTGTGTGTGTGTGTGTGTATATATATATATATGGTATACTGTATCTGTTGTTTTTTAAGTTTTTTCATTAAATTGCATTTATAGAATCTATCCAACATCACTCCCTCCTGTCCAATGCAGGGTTGCAGTGCATAGGAGTGAGACGGTGAAAATCCTTGGTGAAGGACAATCAGTGTCAACAAACCATAACCAGATGCGTCATAACCCAATGAAACAGTGTATCGGTACAAACATTAAACACTTGTTAATAAGCTTTCCTCGCTTGCCGTGTACATCTCTGACCAGGATGAAAGAGGTGAAGGGACTGTGTTTTTATGAGCATGAGCAGGGGCCTTGCAGTCATTGGGTTCAGGACAAAAGGGCGCTTTTGTTAAAGGAGGAGGGAGCCAGATTCCGTCACCACTTTAGGGACCTCTAATGAATTATTCAGAGTTATCATTCAGGCTGACATTTGATGATTATGTTTTTATTTTTTCTCACAAGTGAGTGAGTACCTTAGCAGGATGGAAGGGCGTGGCCCTGCGGGGGCGGGGGGAGTGAGATCCCGGCCCTGGCACAAGAGAGGCTGGAGAGCAGTGCTCCGCTGTCTCTGTGATAAATATAACGTGTCACCAATTAAAAACTCATTGCTATTCTCTAATTCAGCCAGTGCCTTGTTAACCGAGGCCTGGCAGGGAGGCGTCAGGCTCTGGCGTGGCCCCTGATACCAGCATCGGCTACAATGGAAGAACATTTTCCCACCCTTTAAACCGCTCCCCCCCCCCATACACTTTTGCATGGAAATAAGACATTCTTTCAGCTCCATTTTCTAACGGAGAAAAAATGACCATCCACCTCTTTGATTTCATCGTTTTTTTTTTCAATGACAACAAAGAATTCTTTAGTTTCAGATTTTGAAAAAAAGAAAAAAGCGTTTCTTTTGCTTCCTTTTTTGGGTCATTGTCATGGTAATGATATTGACACAACTTGGTGCAACGTGGCTATAGAGCACATATGAAGCCCAGCAGGAGTCCATTACAGAAATGCCATTTAGCACACTGAGTCAGATGTGGCGGGGGCCTCACTCTGAAGGATGGCAATTCGGTGCAAAATTTTAGTCGATCGGTCGGGGTTCTTTCTGTGGGTTTCTCTGGTTTTTAAATGTGGTATGCAGGAATATAAATGAGTATAAAGCACACTTTCATATAAAATGTGTCCTCACATCACAATCACCTTTTAAGATGTTACTGAAAATAGGGAAGGTATGTTAATGCAAATACTGGGAGTATAAATATAACAGTATATTTGATTGCTAGGTGCTGTAATTTGCAATTTATATGACATTCATCAGTTTGTTGGGATTCTTCATGGCTTAGTGGTTAGCACTGTTTCATACCTTCAGGGTTAGAGGTTTGAATTCTGCCTCCTGTTCTTTGTATGTGGGTGGAATTTGCATGTTCGCCCTCCCTGATTCAGGATTTCCTCCAGGTACTGCTCTGACTGAATTTATATGCCTACATTACCCATAGTCTCTGATTGTGTGTGTGTGTGTGTGTGTGTTGCCCTGTGCTCTGGCTCCAAACCCTGGGTATTTGTTTGCCTTGTGCCTATGCTTTTTTAGGATGGGTCCAAGCCTCCATGCAGCCCTATTTTGGAGAGGCAACAGGCAGCTATGGAACATGAATAATGAACTAAACACTAATAGAACTTCTTCCAATGTAAAGTTGCAAAATCACATTTTGGTCCTTACTATCAGAACACTGACCCAAAACAACACTGAAGTTAAATCCTACAAATGAAATGCAACCTGTTGCTTGAAAAGCCACTATTTCCGGTTGGCTGTGATCGTGCCCGCTTGCTTCACACATGAATATTTGTGTTTGATAGCTGCCTGTCTCCATACAAAAAGTATCACATACTTTCCTCATTCAGTTTGATAGCTGTGTCACTTCGTGCGTAATTCGACCCGCATTATTACACCGCATTGCTCTTACGGTATTACTTATCAGTTTGTACACTTATCAATAGAAGCGTGTAAAAATTAACTCATGCCTGGACAGATTAAATACAGCCATCCATCTTCCAATGAGGGGCTGTCTGGGGCTTGTCCCAGGCAGCATAGGGTACAAAACCAGGGTATTACCTGGGTAACACACCAGTACATAGATTAAACATTGTGCTGAAATATACAATGTAACAACTTAATTAGCCACAGAGCTTGATCCTGCAGCTCTCTGGCTACAATTTCAACTACATCACTTTGTTTTATTGTTCTCTGATTGAGAAAATGTCATGTAAATATGCACATTTTTGATTGGAGAATGCATGTGTCAGCAAAAGAAGGCGCCCCGGGAAGACCCAAGGACTGCCTAAACACTGAGATGGGGGTCTGGCCAGAGTCTCTCAAGACCAATTTACCCAATGGAACTGGAATGTGAGAAATGCCTTTTAAAGAGGACAAAATGAGTCTTGCCTGGATGTTTTCAAGGAGTCAAAGGCTTTCTCTGGAGTGCTGGGAGAAAGCTGAGAGAAGGCAGGCTTTATTAGAGCCCCGCCTCCTTAAAGAGCAGGCTCATTATCACTGTCCAACTGTCTTGGGGGATCTTGGCACATTTGCCTGGACTTAATTGAATTCGATATGCCCGCTTGTTTGGCCGTTGTGTGCTCGCATGAGAATCCTGCAGCTATTTTCCTGATAAGTCCCAAGAAAATTTGACAACACTTGTCAGGAGATCTGAGGGTTTCTTACCCTCTGGTATTTCAGTATGCTACAGTCTTCCTGCAGGCATGAGAGTTACACCAGTGCAACTCCATACTGTCCACTGACATCATAATGGTTTTAATAAAGTTACCATAACCCTGGCATTACCATTTTGGGGCAAAGAATTCGCACATCATGGTTATGCTCACATTTTATACACTTACAGATTAATAACAAAAGGTGAACACTTTATGAAGATAAAATATGAAGGAACTACTAAAATAATTACACCTTTTTTCTAATTTGTGTTGTATTTAATTGAAATACTAGGTAACTCTTCACATACAGTAGTGGTATCTTGTGAAATTGCAAAATTTGGCAGGAAATATATTCCAAGATGGCAAAAGTAAATGCATTAGAAGGCAACTGGGAATCTTGAAAGAGCTACAATGACTTATATCACCAGTTAGCAGAACAGAGTTTATGAGGCTGAGATGTGAGGAAAAAGTCTCAATAAAGCATTAAAGAGATGATGCAAAAATGCATCAAGTGTTATGTTTGGCACAAGCCAAACACAATATATCTTAAAACCCGCAAAATATGCTACTGGTATGTATTTTATTAAAATTTACCTTTCAGGTGCAGAACAAACCATAAAATTTTAAAAATAAGGCAATGCCCTTAAAAATGTTTTTGATAAGTTATGCCTAGGAAAAATTTGTAAACTTGCTCATCCAAAAAAGTTAAGACCCTTCTACCAAGTTGTGCCTTAGTCAGATAAGTCATTTATAATGTCATGTATCTGAAACATTTCAATACATCCGGTAAATTGCTTGTCATGTTACACTTGTAGTCTTTAGATGCTAGTCTTCCTAATTGGATTGTTCTCCGTGTACTTGTGGTTAATCTGGTACCAAACCCAGTGTGTAATTGCGTTACCTATTCTGAAGGTGATTTTCGTTTTCTTGAATAAGCAGCAAATTTGCACCAAAAGCGAGAGGCCCACATCTTCCTGACTTTTGCCTTTTCTCCGTCGATTTAGCTTTGAAGTTGCAAACCAGCACATGGCTGGAGGATTATCGGCTTCTGTTGGAGAGAAAACGCCCTGATGTGATTGGCCTCTCCATTTAATGGGGTGCACTTTCTAGAGAAGAGGCTGAGAGTGTGGCCGCAGTGCTGTCACCTTACCGTGTCACACCCAGCCCCCTTGGGGTCACCTAGAGATTGACACCGTAACCCATTGCCCTGCGCCCCCCCCCCGCCCATGCTGGTGCACCCAGCTGTCAGTAATGTGCTCCCCACTTGATTCATTTAGAGATCAGGGGATGTGTGGCTATAATCTTTGAATGACTGGGGCTCTGGAAGTGGCATATCTTTCCTGCTTTTTTTTGCTGCTTTTCTGCACCTGCTGTTTGGTGTTTCAAGGCACCTTCCCTGCTTTTGTTGATCTTCCAGATGCCCAGTTATGCTTCCCCGAGATTTGGTGGGATTTCTGTGACTTTTTCAGACGGTTGACAGTCTGACAGCATTGATCTGCCGGTCACAGCTGAGCGGAGCAAAATGCGTGTCAATGAACCCTCAAAGGGCGCTGGTGCTCTAGTGAGAGCTACAAGCCAGTTCACAGTGAAGACACCAGGCATCAGGACACATGATACCATTGCTTTCATTCCCTCTTTGCCTGGACTCTGGCTGTCCCACTTGGACAAAATGGCTACAATTAGACAATGTCTAACAGTTTCCCAAACTACACAGCAATATAACAATGAATATGATATGCGAAGGTAGACACCATTGTTATAATCTGTACAAACACTGTATTCATACACTGGGCACCGCAGGGTTCTGTAATTGAACATGCTAACAAAAAAATTGCAGATATTGCATGTTTGTGTCCACAGTATGTCTGTCTGCAATTAAGTGCATGCCATATGCCACAATGGAATGGGGAATGGTGGCTCAGATCCAGGGATTGCAGAATGGTCCAACCGCAGTATGAGCTGGACTTATATCAGGAAGCCACCAATGGATTTTTTCTTTCTGGTATGCATGGCATGTCATCCACTCAAGGGAAGCGAGGTAGGTCTTTTGACCTACCTCAGGGCTGCCACAGGAAGTTACGTCGGGTGCTCATGGGATTCCCTTACTGTATAGACATAGAGTCAACAGGCACAAGATATTTTCAGGAAGTTGTCCTTGTCTGGGTAACATGTCAGGCATTTTACACAGGTTTTCTCTCTCTCTGTCTATCTATTTATAGATCTATCTTTACATATATAATATTGTGGCCAATACTGGTTCAGTTATGTTGGAAAACACCCTGATTCAGCAGTTCCTTTACACAGCAGGGCAGAGCTTTGCTGGATTGTTCTCCAATGTTGGAGTTCCACCAGCTAAATTCAGTATAAATGTTGCCCTGGCAATATATCACTTCTTTCTGTTTATCTAGTCTCCTAGCCTGACATTGTTTGGCCAGGGGAGTAAATAACATGATAAAACGTTCCTTTAAGTAGGAGCTTGCCTTAATGTGACATTGATATGCATTATATATATTGAAGGGAAGTAATTTGGATCCGTCTGGTCGTCCATCTCCTGCTCTCCTAGTGCCGGGCCGTGGTGAGTTTGGGGCCCATCCGCCCGCGGGAGCAGTGGTAAGAAGGCAGTGGCCCCCTGGATGGATGAAATGTTACTCCATCACTTTGGAAAGAGACAATGTACCTCTAATGCAGAGTAAGGAGACAGCCAAAGCCTTTTCCTTTGGACCACTTTGTTTCCCGTGGAAAGACGATGGAAAATGATGACAGACCCGAGACTGATCTTGTACAGCTTGATCTTTCGTTTTGCCCGGCTCTCGCTGAGCTGATAATGAGATGCATGATTGATTTACTGCACCACACAGAAATCTGACTAAATATACAATAAATTAACAAATGGCACCTAGCACTTAGACTAATTAATAATCGCAATCTAACAGGATAACAGCAACATACTTTTCCTTCCAACTGCAGTGTGACAATCGTTTGCTCCTCCATACATTTTTCTAAAATAAAATAAATTACACACACAAACGGCTAGTCGACTGGAAGAATCAAATCCTTTTGAAAGATCTGTAGCCTGCTGCTGTAATGCAACCCAGCAATTTGCAGAGCAGAGTGTCACCAGCTATCACTGACACCTTGTCTATTAAACAGGAAGGCCACGTAACCAACGGGCTACAATTCACAGAGAAATGTGCTAAATATATCTCTGTGCAGGCAGACTACCTGTGACACCTATCACACATTTTGTGTCACCTTCATGTTGGTCTGTTGGAAGAGGCAAGGCATTCACATAATGTAGGTAACTGTTGTTTACTCCTTTCTCTCTATAAATCTAGTTAAATCTAACCTTTTAATTGTTTTATTAAACTGCTTATATAACCAGTCACCTAGGTTCAGGGCCATATACCTCCTCCCGAGAGGAAAATTATGATTTAGTGGAATTAAAAAAATCCATTGTACACAATGGAGCTTTAAAAAGTAATTCTGAAGTAAACGTTTACTTTTAAATTAGTTTTTCCATGTTCTTTAAATGACTGTACACCAGACGTATGCATTTTAACTATACTTGTCTGCATATATCAAACACAAGAAAATATTAGAAGTCCAAAAGATGGATGGATTTCAGACTTTTTTACACCGACATTAAAATCAGTTATGATGACGTGCCTCAGGTTTATATAACTTTATTTTAATTAGCAGTCAGGGTGTGTTTTAAACCCCCATCTCTTAAGTCAAAAGCAGCAACCCTGATACTTGATCAAGATACTGGAATCAGTGGAGCTCCAGTAACTGGGGAGAATTTGCTGAATGAAACATTAACTTTCCTGTGTGCCTCTTAACAGCGTATATTTTTCAGGGTGTTTCCAGTAATTTAGTGTCTTACTTTAATTGACTGCAGCATTTTAGCTTTAAAAAGGCCAGACCCCCTGGTTGCAATCTTTTTTTTTTCACCCGGCTAGTTAGAGTTAAAATGGGACTCTCTCACTGACAGACAATTTGAGTACCTAGTTATTATAAATCAAGGATGGTTTGTAATTCTGTTAATTCAGACAAAGGAGGCAAGGAATAAACAGCCATTAAAATGACATGTGAATTGGCAAACAAACTGTTTAATATGTGTCGGCTGTGTGAAGGGGGCTCTCGGCTTGCGTGCTGGGGAACACAGGAATTTGCATCTGATTGGAGTTTAATGGTTGGCTTCAGGGCCACGGCGCCTTATCCCCATGGTGACCAATCTTTTCTCAAGATTTTCAACAGGGTGAAATGTTCTTTTTTGTCTGCTCAAAATGTGTCATGTGAGCCCATTGGGAATAGGGCTTGTATGTATCAATTTGTTTCTGTTTTGAGACCCGCAATAGCCCGGCAATGAATATATGGGCTATTGAGCCCTGGCGCACAATGGCCACAGCTGATGGGGTTGCCACGGAGACCCGCCCCCACAATGGCTTGGAATGATGACATATGGTTCTAACCTGCCCCAGTCTGCACACCCCCAATAATCAGCCTCCGTCACTTGACAAAACCTTGGAGCGGGCCATTTATCCGTGCCTACTCATTTCATGGTAAAATAAACTTTTTATAAAGTTTTAACAACAGATGCACAAAATGGGAATGAGGGTAAAAAGGCAGCATGTAAAGTGGGGGAATTCTTCATTAAGTGATTTACAAATGGACTGTCCACCTGCTCCCACTCTAATATACTTGTGGGGAATTTAAGCTATTTGGGCAGGCCTTGTTATAAAATGTTTCAATTCTATAAATATATCTCATATGCACACAAAACAAATTAGGCTGAACAACTTATGCTTTTTATACACACACACACACACATATATATATATATATAATTTATATTGTTAATTATTGAGGTGATAGTTAAACTCAAATATATTACACACACACATATATATATATGACTTTACATATCATCTCAATAATTAACAATATTAAAACGTGTTGAATCCTAAAATTCGAAGAGATTCTGTAATGCATAACATGCACTGGAGTGATATTTATTATGCAATGTTCTAACATATATTTGTTTGTGGGTGCCTTTTTTTTCCATTTAAGTTTCTTTGTCTTCAAATTTTCTATTTCAATTGCATAAGCTTAAAAAAATTACATGGCATGTTAATAGAGATATTGAACGTGTATCAGTTGTGAAAGTTTGTGTATAATGAACATCTTGCGTATTCTTATAACAAACCTTATATGTAATCTGTTTAGAAAATTGCCTGTGCTCACAATACCCAAACGAATTAAGGAAAACATAAATTTAAATCTGGCCCCTTATCGCTGCTAGGGGGTAGAATTAAAATTTTCCAGCAGTGTGGTTTCATGTGAAGAAGACATCTTCTGTCAGAGTCGTCTAACTGCGCCCCTCTCCGCTGCGGCTGAGCCCATTCTGCTGGGATGCCTTTGTGCTCGGCCCACTGCTCTGTGGGCTCACTGCCGCCTAGACCATTCAGCCTATTCAGGCTGGCCTACAAAGAGGGCATCGTAACCTACGGCGTCCACTGCAGCCACGCCCACACACACCCACACAGGCATCATTCATAAAACATGTGGGGGTAGGGAGGTGCCAATTACACTCATCACTGGCACTACAATTGTCAGTCACGTTCGGACACTGTGACCTACGTCTACCAAAAGTAGGGAAGTCACAAAAACTGCGTGTCACAAGTTTTACGAAGGTGAGGTAGTCAGAGCAGGTGCTAGCTGGAGGCTTAAGGATCTTGGTTTGATGTTCTGCGGGATAGGCACAGAGGTTAAGGTTAGCGTGACTGTAATGATGGGATAAAGCCCTTTCTGGAGCTAGATGAGGAGCTAGACATCACTAGAACGGAAGTGGCCTGGGACCAGACAATCCACACTTCCTCCTGGATGACCTGCTGTCCTACGCAGAGCTGTCACGCCGCACTTCCACAGAGTTGCTTTGTTGTCTGTTAACAGATGTTTCCCCTCTCCTGCAAAAGAAAACATTTCCTTCTTACTCTATATGCGTGTGTGTGGGAGAACATTTTACAGAAATTCTCTGTCCTTAGACTGCCTGGGAGCCTCTGTAATAAGGCTTAAAAGCCCCAGAGCTGAGAGACTCTTTCAGGTCCGGACACTGGCGTCAGAGTTAGACCCCCATGAAGCCTGTACCCCCCCAGCCCCACCCCACACACACACACAAACACACACACAGTAATCCATGACCGCAAGCCACGCAGGTGTGAGTCAGTGCCATGACAGATACTAGCTGCACGGCTTTCCTGGAGCAGAGCAGGGTTTAAAATTAACTTGAAGAAATGCATCTCTTCGGTATGTCAGAATTACACTACAAAGGCGCAGGAACGAGGCCTGGCCTGAGTGTAGGAATTGCTGGAGACAATAAGGAAGGAGGGAAAACAGAGAGCCCTTTCTTCCAGACAGGCTGTTGTGTCTGGCCTGGGCAATTTTGGAAACGGAATCTTATCTGAAGTACGGGATGCTATAAACACAGATTTTGGCTCCTGAATATGCAATGAATAAAGAGTTTTTTGTGAATGAAAGGAAACTGTCATAACACCAGAGAAACAGAGAAATCCCCTGCCATGGATTCCAGGGTTCTGCATGTTTTTGTACTTTTTAAGTCTAATTTTCCCCATCCTTATGGAGCATCCTTTGGGATGCTGTAGCCTCCCAGCCAGAGAGAGAGAGAAAAAGAGAATGAAGGGATGTGTAGGCATACCCTGCTGTAGCCTCCCAGTCAGAGAGAGAGAGAGAGAGAGAGAATGAAGGGATGTGTAGGCATACCCTGCTGTAGCCCCCCGGCCAGAGAGAGAGAGAGAATGAAAGCATGTGTAGGCATACCCTACTGTAGCTTCCCGGTCAGAGAGAGAGTGAGAATGAAGGGATGTGTAGGTATACCCTACTGTAGCTTCCCGGTCAGAGAGAGAGTGAGAATGAAGGGATGTGTAGGCATAACCTGCTGTAGCCTCCCGGCCAGAGAGAGAGAGAGAGAGAATGAAGGGATGTGTAGGCATACCCTGCTGTAGCCTCCCGGTCAGAGAGAGAG